>LIAE01007302.1:104207-119079 GCA_002287525.1 Diploscapter pachys
ATTCTATTTTTTAATTTATATTTTTATTTTATCATCTTTTAAAAGTTTCTTAAATTGTTTTTATTGTACTTTTCGGAAGAAATGTATTTTTACTCTTATACTCTTTTCAAATGTTTAAAACGTTTCCGACCTATACATAAAATGGGCGTGGTCTAAAAATCAATAACCTAAAATGTTGATTTTTTTTGCAAAAAGCCTCTGGAATAAACAGCCTCTATTTAAGCACCGACAGTCATACGGTAATTCATATCTTCATCGGCTTTTTACGTGTTTTGTACAAATTCAAGTCCCATCGCACTACCACTCGACCACACGACGCAAAACATCATGAATGAAAAGTCGACTACCTTCTAGTGAAACTTGGTTAGAAGATGATTAGGTTAATTAAATGAGTAATTAAGAGATAATTAGCTAATCAATTGCCTTGTTCATGTCCTTAGAGAGCTTGACTTTCTCCCAGAGCCTCTTGGGGTAGTGACTCCGCTCAATGACTTTCATGTAGAGGTAGAGAACGCCTGAAAGAAATGGATGTTTCAGAAAGTTTCGATTTTAGGAGAAAATAGCAAATTGATCCTAGATAATTTGTCGAAAGGAAACAATCATCGTTCTTTTCCTTAGACATTTCCAATGAATCAAATATGTTTCAAAGAAAACGTATCACAAGATAGTATTGTTGAAAATGATTACCTTCAGTAGAAAACTAATCGTCTAGAAAGAAAATAAATGTTTAAAAAATGCTTATTTCAAAGAAAGTATCATTGACAATAGCCACCTTCAATAGAAGACGAAGATAAAGAGTAAAAAAATAAAATCCCACCATTCTCCTCCCTGACCGTTGCATATTGGGAGTTGGCGAGAGGACAGGACGCACGATTGCACAGGCCCGTCAGGTTCATCTCGTTCCGACAGAACATTTTCGGTTTCGTCCTAGAGTTTTCCGATTTTTCAAAAAAAAAATTCAAATTTTAGGTATTTTCTTCACTTTCTCTTAAACAAATCAGGAAATTAATATTTCTAGTTTATTTTCCAAAAGTTATGTATTCTTTTCACTTTTCTATCAAAACTAGAGCATTTTTAGATTTAAAAAATCTTAATTTCAAAATTTACCAAGCCTTGAAGGCGCACTGGCCCTTGTTGAGCATGTTCCAAGTAATATCGTCGGCCTGCATTTTGCCTGAAAATTCGTAGATGAACACCATGATGAACAAATCGTTCAATCAAAAATTGAAAATAAAACTTGTGGCTGAAAACCACTTTTCAATAAAGACAAATTCTATCCCCGCATTTTATTCCACGAGTAAAAATTCTGCATTCAAAAGACAATCTTCAAAACAATTTAGATGAGTTTGATTTTCTCAAACCAGAAAAGAATAAAAATGAACCTTCAAAACAATTTCAAGATTAAAAAATCGAGTTTTCCGGATTTTCATCCAGAATTCATGAAAAAGCACATTTAATCGAATATACCAGTAATTATTGTGAATAGCAAAAAGAAAAGCGTGATTTCAATATTTCATATGTACGCAGAAAGCGTCGATTTTCTATACAACAGAAAGGATCACGTCAAAATTCGAGACCGATCAAATAAACCGGATAAAAACCACATTAGATCGAAGAATTGTTCAAAGGTGGTGTGGCTAAAAATCAATAAAATCAGGACACACCCCTAAAAATATACCTTCAATTCTAATGAATAAAAGCTCAAATTTTGCAATATTAGATCTACTCTAAAGCTACTTTCCTCTAAAATACCAAGCAGAGTCATTACGAAAACCGGCTCAAAACAAAAAGAACCCAAATGATACAGTAAACAGCAGAAAATTTTATAAGAGCAATGAGCAATTAGATATGGTTGAACATTCTCGTTTTTTTCGGAAAATTCATCATTTTTGTCAAAAATACTAAAACAAATTCCAGAAAAATCCTATTTTTTTACAAAAATTCAAGTCACCAAGTCAGGCAACTTATCACTGAGCCATTTAGGCACTGGTTTCCTCTTCTCTGATGGTGTTTTGTAGTTCCTCCACAAGTTCCTCCCAGGTGCCCTGAGTGTTGGTGGAATTTAGCGATATTTCATTTTCGCTCTTCGCGCCATCAGTCCGCGCGTCCCACTCAGACAAATGCGAGTTGTCAATTTCGGTCGCTTTTGGAGCGGGGTTTTCTGAAAGTTAGAAGTTTAGAACTTTAATGTAAAAATTGCTCGATTATAATATTATAATATCGCAATCTTAAACCATAACGAATTTTCAGCAAAACATATTCAATGCGTCCTTCTTATTCTAGAAACTTATCGACGTAAGCTTCAAAAGATCAATGAAAGGTGCAACTTTATTTGAAATTTTTGCTAAACCCAAATTATCAACATCATATCATACAAAAAAAAACTTACCATCTTTAGCCTGTTCCTGAACATTGCATTGAACATTTTCAGTTGGTTTTGTTTCTTTCTCTTCTTCGTCCGACCACCAGTCAACTCCCTTATGGTGAATGGCTGGCTCTTGCACACTGTAATCAAAATTTCACTGTCCTAACTTCAAAGTAATTTTCCCCGAACTCTTCTAAAATTTGAATGCCTAGATATTTTAGTCTGGCTCTTGAAAAGGGCAAAATTTATATGGATTAACTTTAGTCCCTGATTTAAAATGCAAATGAAGTCAAATATTTAAAGGCGGATATTTAAGAAAGGGATATTTTTATAAATTGATACCTGGTTGGGGCGTGTTGCAGGGTCTGCCTTCCCTCTGCCATATTGTCCCCGACATCTTCCGGATCAGAATCCAACAGCGCAAATGCGTTGCGAGTTGCCGCGGGAGGCGGCTTTTCGAGCTGAAAAATAAGTTTCAACAATTTAACGAAAGTAGAAGGCCTTTGCAATCTCGATCACCTTCATTTCGAAAATAATGTTTCAAACTTTCTACAAATTCAGAATTATTTCCTATTCGGTAACTATGCAACTATTGACCCGTAGCTGAGCATTTATCTCAATGAAATTAAAAAAAGTCCAATAGACTAGTTACATCTCAAATTTTCCATAAATTGATCGTCGTAATGAAAAGAAGCTTCACTCATTCCAGGTATGGCGAACGAGTCGTAAAGAATGCAAACAAAGACAAACTTACCATAGGCGCGGCCCGTCTGACGACCATCTTCTTCTCGGCCTTGAACGACCTCAGCCCGTCGGCGCTTTCTGAAAAAAATCATAAATTTGAAAATCAAATTAAAATAATTTTTCTCAAATACACTTTTTTTTTAAATCGAGGATATTTTTTTTACCTGGAGTAAGAGCTGCTTGTGCGGCCGCTTCAACTGCGGAGGCAGCCTTCTTCTTGATTTCCTCGTTCACATTACCGCGGACCGTAATTGGACCTGAAATATTCATTCAAATATACGACTTTTTCAAAGAATAGGGCTGAAAATTTGATTTTTTTAATTAGCATAATAAAATTTGTAAAAGAGAAATTGAATTACCCGGGGTTTTCATAGCGCCTTTGTACTTGGGCAAGTCCGAAAGGAGCACCAGGGGCTTGACGCTGACTCCTCTGCAAATAAAATAATACGAATTTTGATTGATATGCTCCACTATAATCATTTTTGTAGAAAAATCTCAAATGACCCAATACTTCCGCTACATTGCTTTCGAGTATTCATGACTTCGGAAATATTTTTGAAGAAAAGTATCTAGTAAAATCTGTATTCCTATCAAAAATGTCCATATGTGAGAATATGCGACCTCTTAGCCGTAGCGATGATGCTCCTTTTGGGTGGCTGATCGACACTCGTCGTCTCGATGTGGTAGTAGGAGGAGTATTCGTGGATGAACCTGCGCTTCTCCAGCTGCATCGGGGGGAAATTCAGATTTATCGAGGTCGAAGTATTCATAGGCTGAAATTTTAAAATTATATATTATATTTTATTATTTGTATAATCCGGATCAACAATCATCGCTAATTACGATAGTTTCAATTGAATTTCATTAAATTTTGAAACGTTATTTTCAATACGATAGAAGCGAACCTAACAATTTCTGGATATTTTCTTGAACTTGACTAAAATTTGTGAAACGTTATTTTGAAATTTCTCGAAACTCGTATGTTCGGAAAAAAACTCACATCAGCGAAAACGTCGATCATTTTCTGGAACTCCTCTTCGAGTTTGGTGACGAACTGCGGATGCTGTTTCAGAACCGAACGCAGATAGTCCGTGTAGGTTATCGTGCAGCTAAAAATTAGCATAATAAAAAGTATAAGTAAATTTTAAAAATAACAATTGCATACTTCTCCGAATCGACGAGAGTTCCTTCGCTGTTAGTGGTCAGACCGAGTGCCTCGGCAACCTTTTTATTCCTCGCCAACTTCTTGCAATCGTCGTCGCACGTCATGAAATTGAGTTTCTCCCAACTGGGCGACTTTCTCAAAGGCAGGGGACCCTGTTCGACGGTCTTCTTCTGCATTTCCTCGATCTGTTCATTCACCAGGGCGGTGTGATTTTTGGCAAAAGTTGCTTCAACCTGAATTTCTTTTCAGTTAGAAGATATACAAATTCAAAATTTGATCTTTTTTCAATTAGAACCAGCTCTCAAAAACGTTCAAAGATCATCGTGCGATTTTATCAAAATTTATAACTCGTTTTCTTAAAACCTATCAAATTTTCAATCTTCAAGGAGAAATCTAGAATTATCCATTTTCCCATCTCATTTTAACAATCGATCTAAATGACTAACCCACTAAAAATCTTACACGAAATAAATACGATTTCCTTGAAAATTATCATAGAAATTTGTTTTTAATTTAAAGAAATAACCTCATGGCACTTGAACATCTGTTTCTTCCTGCCACACTCGCAAGTAACTTCAACCGGATGTTTGCAGGGCTCGTTGGGGCATTTCTCCGTGCCATGACAGGGCGCCGCACAAGGGTGCTCACAATTAGAACGAATCACTGGACAGGGCCGGGTGCATTTCTCGTTCGGCTGAAATTCGAGTTGTTTTAATTCATCGGAATAAGACCAATATAATGACGATTTTGATTTTTGAATTTATAACACTTTTAAACCTATTATTCGCATATTCTTCCTGGTTACATCGTTTTTTTCACAAGGAGCATCAGACAAAGTGCGATTTGAATTCTTATCAGATTTCTTTGAAACATATTGACTTTCTCAATTTCATATAATCCCTTTATCGGCAAGAGGTATCAAACAAAATATCAAGACTCATTGAAACCTATTTCTTATAATTTTTTCAAATATTATCTAAAAGCTTCAAAGTTCTGCCAAATTACCCTACCTGAACACAAAGTCCATTGTGACAATTTCGATTGCAGAAGTGGATTCCACAGGACAGAGGCAAAAGGCACTGTCGACCACAAGAAAAGCCCGCCAAATTGCAGGGAATCGGGCGACGGGCCTGAAAAGTTAATTTTCTAAAAAAAAAAAGTTGAAATAAAAAAAATATGTTTAAAAATTCAAAAAGTGACACATTTTGGAAGAAATTGAGGGTTTTAATAGTGGTCACTCAATTTTAAGCGGATTACAAATAGAAGAATCCTCACCTCATGTCCCCCATAACACGATTTGTCGGTTAGATAGGTGCAGGGAGGGCAGGTTGGGTCACTGTGACATCTGAAATTCTTGCTTGGGAACCAAACAATAAATTGTGTTTCAAAAGTACTACACAAATGATGACGATACGGAATTTCAACTATCGATCATTATTGACTCACTGGGGTTAAATAAATAAGCAATTTGAACAATTTGCTACATTTTATTTCATCGAGAATATTATTTTCTTCGAAAGAAGAGGAAACCCTACTTGTGAGTCACAGGATGTCCACACGGATGATGTCGGGAGCAGGGGAAATGGCAATCGGGAGGCGGAGCGCCGCATGGCACAGGGGGCGGGGCCACCGTCCTCCCACAATGGCAGAATTGCTCGTCGAAACCTAGAGGAATTCGACCATTTTGATTTTGTAAACCATTAAAAGAATAATAAAAGCAGCTACAAAATGATGGCTCTTAACGGGCACGATTTCCTTCAGAAAAATAATGTGGTTTGCTAGAAATCTGATCCGTAATGTTGGTTTCCAAAAATAAGATCTCTTGGAAAATTGGTCAAGTTTAGAGAAAAAAAAAGTGTTGTCAAAGAAAAAGTCATGAACTTCCCAAAAATTGATAATTAAAAAAATAGATGAAAATTAGACTTACTTGCATTCAAGCACCTCGGACACTGTCCCGGATGGCAGACCATATCACAGTTGTGATTGCCGCATGAAAGGCGCTTGTTGCACATCTGGCAATTTATAAAATAAGTTTCAAACTTTCAATAAATGTCCTTAGAATGTTTATAAGTTATTACAGAGCTTCAAATTGAAAAGAACAAACAGTTGATAAGTTTTAAAAATTTCAGTCGAGGTATGGAAAAGTCGATTCGATTGTGGTAATATAATTAATTTTAAATAAGTCATTTAAAGTACCTGCAGACAGAAGTGCTCCTCCTGAATGCAGCAGACCTCTTGGCACTTGTGCAATCCACACGATTTCTTCTTTTTGCATCTTTTGGCACACAACACCTGACCGCCATCTGGAAAGCACGCGTTTTTTTCTATATTTAATTTCGAATTTTAGAATATACACGTATCAAGCATCTTCGATTAGAAAAAAGTTAGTTAGTTAGTTAGTTAGTTTTTTCTATCAATTTGATAATTATTTCATTGTCGACTGGTTTATTATGCTATTTTTATGAAACATAACAAACTTATGTTGTAATTTGCAGGCTTCAAAATGACCTACCCTGTTCGAGTTTGAGGTACTCCGCACAAGGCAGCGTGTCGCTCATGCTCCTGCATCTGCACACCACGTTCGTCTTCTTCGTGCAGGGCGGACAGGGACCTGTGTGGCACTTCTGGGGGCAGCGATGCGTCTCCGCTGAAACATTTAAATCTCCGAATTTTTAGGTTAAGTTTTAAAAATTCGAAAAACAAAAAAAAAAATACTTTAAAAAGCGAAGCGTTTTTATGATTTCGTTCTAATACAAATTGATAAGCTCCAACAAAAACCACCTCAAAAAGCTGGAGAGTAAAATTTCCAGGATATGTTTCAAGGAATTCAAAAACCCTGCCAAAATTTCAATTGACAATTCGTATGCGGTTTCTAAAAAGAAAAAAAAAACCAATCCAACCTCCTCCACAAGGCAACACCCTGTTGCAGATGTTGTTGCAGGTGGGAATGGGATCTTCGCAACTTTTCCTCTCCACGCCCAAATCTGCCAGCGTTTTGCTCCCGCAGGGACAATGCTTGATGCGATTCAGGGACGTGGGGCATTCTCCGCAACCAGAGGCGTCAGGGTCTGAAGAAAAATAGCTTAGAAACTTTGGAAAGTTGTCAAATTTATAAACATAACATAACATTAATGCTACACAACATTTTGAGAGCATGCAGTTTGAATAAGACGATTCTTTGAAACATAGAAAAATCAATTTCAGTTTGAAAATAGCATTTTTATACAACATTGTCAAAACATCTCTAAAATATTCTTCTACTATTAAATCTGTAGATTAACAAATAGTTTAGCCAAATCATGAAACATAAAATAAAAACTTCCTACCTGCATTTTCATTTCCGGCGCCAATTGATGGGTGACATTTATTGTTGCAGTGGTGCAATTTGCAATTATACAAACGACCACACTCCTCTCCGCAACTGTATTTCGGGTTCATGTAGTTCTCCGAGCACACCACTTCACGCGTATGCTTGCCACAGTAACATTCTGAATAAGATAGGTTTCAACGTTAGTCTAAAAGGTAAACAATTCGAAAACGACGTTCATGACTAATAGCAGATTTCAAAATTATCAACTTTCAAATTTTGGCTAACTATGCAAAAATAGGTTTCAAAAACATTGCAAAAACTGAAAAGTAGAGGGAAAATGTTTATAACTAATAGCAGATTTCGAAATTTATCATTTTCAAAATTCAACTAATTCTCGAAAAGATAGGTTTCATGAAAATAGCATAATTTGGAAATTTAAAGGACGATGTTTATGATTAATCCCAGATTTTAAAATTTATCAGCCTTCAAAATTCTCGCTAATTCAGGAAAGATCAGCTTCATCAAAATTTCATGAATTGAAAATTTCAATAAAATCTAGCTAGCGTGAAGGTCGAATTATGCTAATCTTGCGCTATGTCATTTATACCAAAACATATAGGTATAATAATTGATTAAAATACAAAAGAAAAGAAAAAAACTTACCCTGAACAATCATGACCGAACAGGGTTGACAATTCTCTACATGGCAGACTTGAGCGCACTTATGAACCCCGCACTCCAACGTTTTGTCACAGATTTTGTCGCACTGAAAGAAGTCAATTTTGTAGGTTTCAAATAAGAGATATCATTGTTTTGAAAAAGCGAATGTTTTGATACGATGATTGACCGAAAGAAAAATGAAATTTCCTTCATTTTAGGGCTAAAAGTCTACCTTAACATTATCGCCCGATCCGCACCTGATCGCCTTGACGATGTTGCCGCAGTTGCATCGCTTCGTGGTCATAACGGGGCACTCCGGACAGGGTCCCGGGTGGCAGCGCTCGTTGCACCGATGCGGACAGTCAGCCGACCGCTTCAGTCCGCATGGGTTGCCGCAACTGTGCGGAGTGTCGCCGCTGAAAAATTAGAAATTGTTGAAATATCTCATTAAAGTACTTCTTGGTGAATGTTCCATATTATTAAAAAAAAAAAAAACTAATTTCAGTTGAATATGAAGCGAGTATTTTCGTGAGTTTTCAGATTTATATGATATGCTTTAAAACTTATGTAAAACAATTCAGTTTCATTCATTTTCATTCTGAGTGCGTAAAGCTTATAACCCAAAGAATTGATATCGATCAAACTCTAACCAATTCTTGTGCAATTTTGCACCAACTAAAAACACTCACCGATGAGTTTGGGGATTCCTTTCTTTTCCACAGAAACAATAGTAGTTGTAGGGTATGCGGTCGTAGCGTGTTTGACATGTTGGGCAACTCCATCTGAAAAATCATTAAATTAAAAAAAACGCCTTTTTGGGGGAAAAAATTGAAAATTTTTAGGATTTATCAATACTAGCTCTCGTAAAAATACTCGAAAATTCTAAAAGATTGAAATAGGAAAGATCGAATTTTGCAAGAGGTCATAAGGAAACTTCTTGGATAAATTGAAATAATTTTTAAACTTATTAATATCCCTTCAAAACTGAACATTTTGAATGAGATTTCTGCAACTAAAAATCTTCAAAATGCTACAAATTTTTACAAAATCCCTACTTTCCATCGGGCTGATTTTGCCTGCTGGATTTGGCCCATCCGACAATGCACCGATTCGAAATGTGGAAGATGTGAAAGCAAGTGCGGCACGACCAGATTGCCTGAAATTTGCAGTTACTTTTAAAATTTTATCTTATAAAAGATTTTCTAATGTTTTTGAAATAAGTCTGACCTGTCGATAAAGTATCTTTTGGTAGCAGATCGCGCACTCATAACGATTGTTCCCTAGTTGCCGGGCGATGCGTTCTGAAAATAAAAAAATATATATTATATTTTTAGCGCCCCCTAAAAATGAGGCGATGACGGAATGGCGTAATACGAAAATGGAGGTCTCTTGGGTTTGAGCCAGCTTTTTTTCTGATTTCTTTCCTTTTCCCACACTCCCTATTCATAAAATCAGATGACAAAGGGACAAATTCAAGAAACACGAAATGACGGAACGCAATAAAATTACTAGAAATTCGGTAGAAAGAGGAAGAATTTCGTCATTTCGTATTACATCATTCCGAAATTATGCTATTTACAAGGAAAATTATCTTTAATTTTTTTAAATTTCTTTAAAACCCCACCTCGCATAGGCCGGTCGTTGATCTGAGTCATCTAGATTCGTATATGTGAGCAGACTTCGACCCTGGAAAATTTGAAATAATTTTTTGAAAAAACAAGTCCGAAAATAACAATTTAAAAAAGAAAAAAAAAAAGTTTCTCTACATTATTACGAGCTCTTTCAGTTATCAAAAGCACAAAATAACGCTTGAAAATCTACAACTTTTACAGAAAAACGGAGGAAAGTCAAAATAAAAGTTCAAAATTACCGAAGAGAATTGAAATTTTGTAGACTTGTGTAGAAGTTTAGGGAATTGAAGTAGTAGTAAGCCGTAGCGATAATTCGATAATTGATCCGGTTAGGATTTCGAAATCAGGTAGGGGAAATTGAGCTTTTATACCTGGAAGGAATTGGGGAAAAGTGACGAGATGGACCCGTTTCAAGCGGTTGTGCAATCGAGCGATAGAAACAAAGTCGCTGTCCGGCGTTTAACGCGCAAAATCGCGTCGCTTTTTATTTTATTTTGGGCCAACGTCCATTTTCTTTACCCTATTTTCGCCGAGTTCTCGCTAATTATCGCTGGTAATTATCGTTAATTGGGGGTAGTTAACTCGGGCAATTAATCTGGGGAAATTATAGACCACTTGCAATTTCAATGTCTCTCGATTTTGATCGACGTCAAACTTGATTTCTTTGAAATTTAGGTTGATTTTGGAACTTTGAATTTCGACAATTACCCTTTTAATTGTCCAATTATCTTTCCTTTTCTTATAGATATTTTTCCTCAAAATTCCTTATATTCAACTAACCGATTATTTTAGATTTTTCGTAGAAAATACCCCTTTACACCATTGTTCCCAATTTCGTTAATTATTTCAGTAATTACCCTAATTATCCTTTAGTTGACTTGATTATCTCATTAATTGCAGGTAATCAGCATCCCATCAACCGTTCGCAGTCATGGGTCGCATGCACAATCCGGGCAAGGGTATCTCGCGTTCGTCGCTGCCCTACAGACGCTCCGTGCCGTCCTGGCAGAAGTCCACATCCGAGGAGGTCACCGAGCACATCGTCAAACTCGCCAAGAAGGTCACATCGTTACACTTAATCAGACTAATTGACTCGGTTAATTAGTCAATTACAAAAAAAAGATCAGATAGTTAGTTTTTGGGCGAGAGTAAGTCCCAATTGATAGACTAATTATCAGAAAAAGGATAATCCTCAGAAAACAGGATACTTATCTAAATCCGTACATAACTAGGATAATTATGCCTAAATCACGTCAGTTATCTGTGATTGAATCTACAGGTCAGTTAAGCATGGCTGATTTTGGTCTCTTGAAAAAGAGATCAAATCTCATGCGATCACGTGGAATGAAGCGGTGCGATTCTGCTCATTACCGCTACTGATCTATTTTTCCTCTATTTATTAAAAAAACCCTTAAAAATATTTTCTTCCAAACAATTATTTTTAAAAAAAATGCATTTTTGCAAGAAAACCTAAAATTAAAAAATTTTAGGGTCTCCGCCCCTCGAAGATCGGTGTGATTCTGCGTGACTCGCACGGCATCGCCCAGGTCAGACGCATCACCGGCAACAAGATCCTCAGAATCCTCAAGTCTAAGGTATGAAATTGGAAAAATAGATTTTTGAATAAAATTCTTTTCTAAATTTTATGCAGAAAAAATATCAAGATTTTGAAAGAACGATAAATCCGTGACAAAATTAAGAACTTTCAAAGGAATATTGAAATTTGAAGAAAAAAACTTGAATATTAGAAAATGAATAAAAATTTGAATTTTTCCAGGGCATGGCCCCAGAAATCCCCGAGGATCTCTACCATCTGATCAAGAAGGCCGTCTCCATCCGCAAGCATCTGGAGCGCTGCCGCAAGGACATCGATTCCAAGTAAGGGGCTAATTCTACGATTTAAAAAAAAAAAAAGTCGAATTTAGGAAAAATACAACTTGACATTTTCACTAAAAATGATAACAAAACTTGCAGATACCGTCTGATTCTGGTGGAGTCGCGTATCCATCGTCTGGCGCGCTACTACAAGATCAACAAGCAGCTGCCCCCGACCTGGAAGTACGACTCCGCGACCGCTGCTTCCCTCATCTCATAAATCCATCCACCCTCGTTTTCCACTTGAAAATACACCATCTTCAAATGTTTGCAGGGTGCACTTTTCATTTTTGAAGGGTGCGCTTTCTGATTTTTGGAGGGGGTAATATTTTCAATTTTCTTAGAATTCGAATGAGGTTTTCATTCAATTCAAAAATTTACCCCCATTTTTTCTTTGTTGTTTGTTTTTCTTCCTAATTGTTTTGAGAAAATGAGAATAAAAAGTTGTTGGAAAATATTTGTTCTATCTAATGGAATGAAATTTTAAATGACAAAAAAACGAAAACATGCATTCATCTTGCCATATTTCGTTTCCATGGTAACGACTAAAACATGAGATTTGAGTACACTCCAAATAAGGCTACTTTAGCTAAAATCTATTAATTTCTAGGGAATGAAGGTAAATTTATTCTAATTGTGGAAAAATGGGGAAATTCTAGTTACTTTTCAAACGCACCCAAGACGAACTCGGCACGGGTCCGTGTCAGATCCGATGGAAATCCACCGGAACAGCTTTAGCCGTGGCTGGGTAAATGAATTTTTATAGACAAAATTTGAGGGCTTTTTTTATTTTAGATCCAATCGAGCCGTGATTTTATATGATCGAAAAGGAGAAATTATTGATGCATTGGATATGTCGGGGTAAATTTAGAGATTTTTAAATATTGTAATCCTCTACAACATACATCTTTGATAGGTAAGAACTCGCAAGAGTAGACTAATCAAAATTTATGAAGTGTATAAGAAAACATCGACCTGCTGAAACATACCCGAAAAATGATAAAGTTCATAAATTTAGAAAAATTATCGCTGTTGAATGGGACAAGGAAGGCGATGTGCTAGCGATATTGATGACAGGAACCACGATGTTAACTTTGTGGGACATAAATTCCAGGGATACTGACCAGATTGATACAGGCACTGGAGCGAGGTTGGAAAACTTCTAAATTTTCACTTTGTCAAAAGCCGATCTTCATCGATAAAACGCGAAATATTAATTTATTGATAACGTATGAATTTGGAGCTAGATATTCAAGTTATTCCTTTTCTTCAACTTATATAAATCTGATCTTCTTGATGGAATTTAAAAAAATCATTTTCCCATTATAGGTCATAAATTTTAGAGAAGTTCCAACATGCCTAGCCTGGTCTCTAACCCAACCCATGTTAGCAGCGGGAAATAGTTCCGGAAACCTATTCATTTACAATCATAAAACTGCGAGGTTCAAACATTTGATATCTCTGAAAAATTGCAGATTTAGAAAAGTCTCCTTACTCGGGAAGCACCAAAAATCGATCACTGACGTGAAATTTACGAAGGACGATAAGATCATAACTCTGGCTGATGATAACAACATTATTAGTTAGTTCTAACTTTTTTTTATGAAGCTCTAAGAAATACAATTTTTAGTATCCAACCTAGAAGGTGACTCACTTTTTACTTCCCACGTAGGTCACGAACCTTCACATATGAAAATTGGCGAGGTCAAGAAACAAGGCAATAATACTGAAACTGTCGTAAGAATTTCAGTTGTTTTTAAAATAAACCCCAAAAAACTCCCAGATAAGCTGCGTTTTGGCCAGAAGTATTTTGATGCTCACTAGAATGTCGGAATTAGAAACCCCAGTGAATTTACAATTCCAAGAAAGATACGGTCACATAGTGGATTATCAATGGTAAGAATTTCTGAAATTTGGGTTTTAGACCCTAAAATTTGAGGTTCAATGACGGATATATCACTTTGGGATTTGATAGGGGATTCATCATTTGCATTTCCGCTCATCAGACCGAACTTGGATCGGTAATTTGTGTTTTAAATGTTAAAAAAGAACAATTTTTAATTTGAAATTCTCAGGAACTCTATTCGATATCCGACTATAAGACCTATTTCGGCGGAGTTTCAGTTAGTCAAACGTTCGGCAAGATTTTCTCTGTAGGAGATCATCAGTAAGGATTTGTTCGAAATTGGGGATTTTTGACGAGTTTTTTTCAGAATAAAAGTCAGAGAAATGAGCGATATGCAAGATCTATTCGCTATGATAGAAGTAGACACGGATAAGGGTAACTTCGATAAAAGATATTTGAACACATAAACTAAAAAAAGCCGGCTAGGATACAATGCATTAGACTGAGAGGAAGATAATAAAAATAGCATATCTGAATTCAGTTTTTGAAAACTGGGCTTTTTATTGTGGTAAGAGGAGGTATCGTTTCTAAACTAACCGATGAAAGTGTCTATCGGGTTTAATGATGATATGTCGAAACATGTTCTCAGACCTATGCGCAGTGAATTGTTCCGAAGACGGTCAGATGGTTGCTGTCTCGTCCGAGTCCGGCTCCCTCTACGTCTACCTCACGAAGATGCCCACAATGGCCGCAGCACACAATGACATCATCGCTGTCCTCTCCACCCTGAATCAGATCACCGTCATGCCGGAGGCTGATAAAGTAAAATTCCGAGAACATCAGGCAACCTTCGATCTTTCAGCAAAAACAAATCGCGATCGACATCGAAGTCGAGCCAACGTTGATCGGCGTCGGACCTCGGCACGTCGCCGCGGTGATGAACAACCGCATATGGTACTACGAGTACCATTCGCTGAACCACTATATTCCAGGTCCGCAATTAATCCGTTAGTAGAAATAAGTGGAATTTAGAAATATTTCCTTACCCAAAGGGAAACAATTCAGGAGCCTCAAGCGACGTCCCAACAGCAGTATCTAAGTCGGATTATCTGTCGACTGTTTTGGGCGTGAAGCTGAACTACGAATACGCCGCAGTTATCATGGAGGGGAAATTGAGGCTGCACAAGGTTAGAAAACATCTCAAAAATAAGCAAGTCAAAATTGTTCAGATAGTTGAGCATGAAGGCGATCAAACAGCAACTTTCCCAGAGCCAAG
>LIAE01007304.1:0-47345 GCA_002287525.1 Diploscapter pachys
AGAGAGAGGAACGGACAAAAAACATGCAAAAATTCTCATTACTTATGCCACAACCTAATACGAAGTTTTGATTTGAAAACTCTCGAAGTCAAGATGTCACTTTTGATAATTTCGAAGTCGAATGTTGTGCACCTCTGTTGGAAATCATAATATGATTTCATCTTTAACAATGAAATTTAGAACGTTCATAGAATGCGTTAAATATATAAGTTCTTCAAAGCTTCTAAATCTTATCCAGATTAGTTTATATCACAAGAGCCTGCCAGCTATTTCATAAAGCATGAACTGTTCCAAGTAGTTGTGCGAAAATGAAATTTTGTTTTCTTTCCTCTACATTTAGTGTTACAGTAACGCATTTTAATTATAAAAATCCTAGCTTTGTCAACATTACGAATTGGTTCAGAAAATAGCTAAAGATGCATATAACAGGGTGACTAAAGTCATCTCTTTAACTGTTATCTGAGCCAATTTGTGTGTACGTGAACTAGCTAAAATTTATTTGTGCAACTATTTTTTCTGCTCAAATGTTTTTCCCATTGAAACATGCCATATTCTTCAAAGTGTTGCGATATCCTCAGAACTAGGGAAGACGCTCGTCAGAAGTCGTTACGACCTTCCCCATACAGTTTATTTTCGTCTGACGAAAGTACTCCTTTGATTTGAATTCTATTCAAATTTCGTTTGTAAAGTCAAAGTTACAATTGCATTATTTTCATGGTTTTTGACAAAATTCTAAATCATTACTTCCTTCCGCAATTTTTCTCCTCAAATTTGATGTTGAAATCTAAATTTCTGGATTTCGAATTTTTCAACAATACGTGGATTTAGTTAGATAGGAACATGGAAATAAAATTAGCAATTGCAGTCAATTGACCCAGTGTTTGTTCAGATGTGCTCATGATTCTTGTATGAAGTAGCGACATCCGAATCGTGGTGTATTGTGATGTGAAGTCGAAAGGTCGGAGAGGCGAATCGATAAAGTTGTTTGCCACGTCCCATGTTCAGATTCTATCGAAACCACACAAACACAGGAAAGGGGGAGCTATTTATTGAAACTAAAAGGTCTATCACCGACAAGCTGTGGAAGTAATTTGCCACGAAACATGTAGAATTTCATAGAAGTTCATCAATATTTGAACAAATTGATATGTAGGAAGCTTCCTGTCTGAGCATTTCAATAATGTTAAAATCGAATTTTTACTGAAAATCATAGATCGCCAAATTAGAAATCTATCGAACATTAAATTCTCATTTTATGAAATGACAATGAAGCAGAAATAAACTAGTTCATAGTGGATCCTGAAAAATACTAGCGACTTTACTTTCATTTCTTGATTATAATTTCTTATAAAATTGAAAGATCTATTTTTTTAAATTTTATTTATCGAATTATCCTAAGAAAATGACTAGAAATTGTCATTCTTTCGTCGGCACAAAAATTTCGTGAACTTAATGAGGTTATTGCATAACGAAATGACACAGGATATCATGAATGAGCGAATTTGCGAACATCTTCTTAGTAAGATCAGAGACATCGAACTTTACTTTGTAAAATAGAAGCATTTCTTATTCGACTTTTGGGTAAAAATTTACAAATATTATATTTTCATCCATAGCTTAGCATTGTAGATACTTTTTGGTTAGTGACATCGAGACGCTGACACCATACACGGGCATGGAAACAGTGCTCGTATCCAATGCCGTGTTCAAGCCTGAAACTTAGTTAATACCTATCGAAACAAAACATTGGAGTTATATTTTCGGGATACAAAAGCGTACACGCTTTTTCTATGTCAGAGTGCCTAAATGCTAAACCCTGTTTCGTGTTAGTTTGGTAAGATAAATTACAAAATTCTTGCTAGGATTTGACAAAGTTTCAAAATGACGGAAAACCTACTTTTCCACATATTTTCTCTCATTTGCACGGCCTTATGAGCTTTATCTTTTCGAAACGTCCTACGTTTATTTCCGAAGAAAGGAAATCGGAGTAAAAATCGAAGAAAATGAATGAGTGCAAAAAGAATGAACGAACATGAGCAATGCGTGTGCTCTCAATTGCCAAAACAGCGGTAAGTATTTGCGCGTTTGAGAACGATGCACAACGCCGCAGCAAGATTGCAGATGAGCGGGGCCAAGACCTAACCATAAAGAACATAAGGCCGTGTTGTGACAAAATAATTTCTCATTTTAGCAGTTTTAATAGTCATTCAACATCTCACAAAGATAACAGCATGTCGACCTCATAAACATTAGAAAGAATGACTCAGTTTTCAGTTTCAGAAAAATTCAACCCACCTTCAAAATGATCATTGTGAAATATTGCGTAATATTGTGTAATTTGCGCTACTCTGTCTCTACGCTGTTAAACGCGAAATGTAATGCCGGTCAACATTCAGCACTCCACTCGCGTCTCCTATATAATCACCCTTTTCTTAACATCGTTCGACTGGTCCGGCGTTGTTGAGTTATCAGTCCGTTTGACGAAGGTAGAAATACCCGAGTCACCAAAAAAATCAAAATAGACGCGTTGCGCGTCGAAAACCTTCTGAATCGTCTGAGGTCTATCAGCGGTATCGCCTTCTCAGCGGCACAACTCGACCGGTTACATTTTTTTGCGATTTTAAATTAAATTATATAGCTGATTCTAAGAAACTTTTAAATATTTCTCTAAGCCTTCATCATGATAAATTTTTCATTTTTTCGAAAGAAATAAAGCTCAAAGATTTTTGAAATTTAGAAATAAATTAACTGCATTGAGAACTTTTGCGCTGCTTGTTGGCATCTCTGATTTAAGATTGAATTTGACTTTTCAATATTTTCAATACTGTCAATGCTGTCATTTTCCTCTCCGGATGTCCCCAGAAAGGTAGTTTCCAAAAAGTAGCTGATCGACGCGAGTCGAAACTCGGTCGGATTCTCAAGCTAACCTTGAGTAACTGGGTAATAACCAAAGAACACAGCCTGTTCTCCTCTTTTCTGCACACATTGTGGCGCATTTGAGCCGAGTTCCCCGATGCTATCGATCTATAGTCACAATTGAGAGAGCGTAGAGAGAAGAGGAATGAGAAATTTTACGTTTACAGCGACTCATTTGCTAGAAATGACTGTCAATTTTGAAATTGATTGGATATTATTTTAGAAATATCGAACAGAAAATTTACCATCGCTTTGACATTGAATGGTTCCATTTTTCGAAATAAAATTACGGTATTTGGTTTGAGTAAGATTACTATGTTTCGAAGTACGAAATAACTAGAGTTTATGATAATCTATAAATGAATGTTACTATTTCGTCGAAACAATTCAATTCAAATTCCGTGAATTTTTTAGTTAGCCCAATTTTGTGAATTATCAAGCTTTTATCTAAAATCATCAGCTCTAAAATAGGTAATCCTGACTCAATTTTTCTTTTTGTCGCTTTTTTATTCAATTAACAGTAATCGTCTATTGAAAATAATTTATTCTAGAGTATAATTTTGCCATAAAGTACTCTGAATTAGGCAAAGCATTTTCTATTGTACTAATTAGTGATTATGACTCGTAACCTGCAAGCTAGCGGTATATGCGCCTGACGATAAAGATATTTGATTCAACCCGTAATAAATTATATCTACACTGACAGATTTGGCACTTGAATAATGAACTAGCAAGAATATTAAATAAAACTTTCTCATCGGAATTATAAACACATTGAAATTTGGACTCTCTTCAAGATAATAAAAACAATGCAGCGAGATAAACTTAAAAATGACTATGTTTTCCTTCTCTGATCAAGAATTGTTAAAGACCAATCTTAATAAATTCGAAGTGATATTAATCGTGCATCTATAGATATAGGTTTGCACCATTTTTACAAAGTTTCAAAGAAATGTAATTGCATGTAGATATTTCAATGACCTGACTACTTTTTCAATACTTAATCCCGTCATTTTACGCCGAGTATTTTTTCAGAAAATTCTGAATATGTTGATCTCTCTCAAAATTTAAATGAGTTAATGCAAGAATCTTGTTAATGAAGAATTTCGCCTCGATGAGCCATGAAATCTCGAACTGCAGAAGCGATGTAAATGAACACGATCAGGCAGATCAGCAGGTCGTCCATAAGTCCTGGAATTTCGAAATGAAATTGATAAGATTTCAAAGCACGAAAGCTATTTAGGAAAATCATAAGTTTGAACCTTGTTTCAGGATACCAGTTAAAATGTCAGAAAATAGAATAAAAGGCGGGTGACAAAATAGTTCGTTCATAAAAATATCATGATATTACACATCCCTGGCAGTAAATTATTCAAAAGTCGCTAATGATAAGTCTTGCTAACTGAAAAAAAACGAACCGAAGAATCCATGAACTCCTTCTGGTATGATATCAAGCGGACTTATCAGGTACAGCGACATTGCCAGCAGAATTATTGCCATTCGAATCCTGTATAAATGGAAATTGAATTAAAAATACTTGCAATAAAATAGCTCTTTTTAAAATAATTTACCTAAATACGAGCACGATTCCGTTGCCAGTCGGATCAAAGATGTTTCGGATTATGTAGGGGATAAGCACTGGCAGATCTCGCACATAATCCATCCACTGAAATTAATTATTTACTACTTTATCATGAAGGTTCACAACTACTCAAAATGTTTGCTCAAGAAAAGCCTAACCCGTAAAATGTTTTTCTTAATTTTACCATGATTGTAACTACTCAAAAATTTAAAGCAATTTTAACTGAAATGATGGCGTCGGTTTTGTTCCGAATATTTTAGAAGTATTAAATAAAGATTTTTTTCATCGAGAATTAATAAATTTGTAATACTTCATACAATATCATAGAAGTTCATTTCTTCCATCTCATTCTTCATAATTCAAAAAAAAATCACAATGTTACAGATTCAACTTTGGGCTAGAATCAGGCCGGACGAATATTATTCCATATAAGCATGAATGAAATAACAGGATAATCCGATCCGATGGAAAAATATTTATAATTTATTTTTCTTCAGAATGCAAAATCAACAACTTGCCGGTCGTTCTGTCGAAAATCGTCGATTGTAGTCGTTCAGCGCAATATTGTTTTCCTGATGTTCATTCGGATTTTCTGCGTTTTCCCGTTCGACTTCAAATGACCAATTCAATGGCAGAATCATCGACACCTGGAAATGTGACACTTAGAAAGGCAATATTGAATAGCAATGACTAACTGGAGCTCTGCAGGTTGGACAATTTACAGGAGTGATTATGCTCGCACTGTGCCGCCAGTAGCCGATTATGCATGAACCTGAAAGTAAAAAGGATGAACATTTGTCAACTGTGAAACGACCAACAAACTCACAAAGATATTCATTTAGAAAGAAAGTACCTATGTAGTCTTACTAATCAGATTATGAGAATAAAAATCGATTTAATGTTTTTGAAACGGTCCATAATAAGATAGCAATGCTAAAGCTTACAACAGAAAATATGCCCGCAATTAGTGAGAATGGCGTATCGAGCATCGTTTTCCAGACAAACAACGCACTCGCGACTCGTCTGCCCTCGACGGACTTCTTCTATTCGCTGAAAGTCATATTGTTGAAAATGAAAAGGAAATATTTTAACAAGGTTCATATTCTTAGAAAGTTGTGTTTATAATTTGAGCTTTTAGATTTATTTTATCGCCATTTGCAAAACTGTGTGTTGAAATATTTCGATTTCGATTTCAATAATTTCTGAGCCTATGAAAATTTTCAGATATAAATTTTACACGGCTCTTGATCTAAGAAAATATAGTATGAAATAGCAAGTCTTTTTTCCCTCAGAAAGCAAAATTATAGAGACGAGCAAAAGTTTGGAAACGCAATATTTTAAAATCTTGCTGGAATAGTCATTAGGTTTGGATAAAATTTGATACATATATTGAGAATACTATCTATATAATTCTTTCAGGTTCCAAATGAATTGCATTACATTGGTATGGGTAATCAGTTGAATAACGATTTACTTTTGTCTCCAAACTTGTGCTCGGCTCTATAAATTTGATTTCGAAAAAGTCATTATGCACGATTATAAAGAAAATTAAAAAAATATATATATATAAACTCAAAAAGCTTACTCGAGCTACAATTTCCCTGTAATTTCTTGGCTGATTTTCTTCCCCATTTTGTTGATTATTTCTAAGATTTTGGTTGTGCCGTCGTCTGAAATATTAATCTAAAAAAAATTACAAAAGAAAAATAGTAAAGAACCTTAAATAATCTCGTAATTTCAAGGCACCAACAACACCGAAGAATATTATTGTAATGACTAGTTCAAACGTCGAAGACGAATAATTTAAATCTAAAATTGGATAATACATTTTTATCGTTAAATTAAAAAAAAAAAAAAAAAAAAACAACCTTCATCGCTATAATAGGAATCGTTAATGTCGTATTCTAAAACTGCATCCATCTACTATTCTGAAAATAATTAGCTCAACAATTTGTTAATGTAAAAAAATATAAATAAAATCAGATAATGCTGGAATATGTTCAATTTTAGCGAAAAATAACGGCACAAATGCATTCCAGCAAGTGTTTGTTGCAATCGATGGAAAAGGGCTGCGGCTGGACGACATTGCAATTTGAAGGCAGAGGAATGTGAATAAATCAATTTACGAGAAAATAAGCTTTGAAAGATTATTTCCGAATATGAAACGTACAATTAACCACGAATTCTCATAAACAAGCATTATCAATGGGTTTGTCCGTAATCATTAGTTGCGATGGAGAAACTTTTGATATTAGTTCGAATCTAAAATCTTAGCGCATTAGTCTATTATTAGAAGGAGCTTAGAAGATTAGAAGAACAATATGCAGAGAATTGATAAAATGCGGCAAATTTCGAGGTCTACACTTCCTGAGAAAAAGAAATGAAAACGGAAAGTAGAGCGTCAGCATAAGGAATTTCGCAATTGGTCATTTCTGTTTGTCTTATTGTAGTTGTAAATACTGAGCAATGAAATAAATTCATTAAGATATCGTTCATCTATGGTAAAAATCTACATAAGAACCTTTTTTTTTATTTTCAGAGATATGATTTAGATTTTGAATGAATTTTCTAAGAAAACAAAATAAATTTGCCAAAATAGAGAATGCAAAAGACATAACAAGCTGCATAACATTGAATTGTTTATAACGGATGGTAAAATGTAGGGTCTAATGTTTGAGACGAATCCATTTTAACAAATTTATCCCATCGATGCTCGATTTAGATATTTGAGTTTTATAGCAACTTCAGTCTGAATTATATTTTTCTTATTTTTTGACTGTTGCTGGCATGCGGAAGATAAATAATTTGAATAAATTTCTTTCTTCACATCTCTATGTCATTTTCGATCTGTCTTGTCAATAAAGCTACTGAACCAAAAATACTCTTCTCATCTTTGAAGCGCACAAGAAAGGAAAGTCAATCAGCCAAGTAATCGGTGAGAAAACAGACAGACAAAACACACAGAACAAGTGATAGAGCAAAGTCAGAAATCAGTCAAATCCCAAACTTGTGAAAGTCATTAGGAAGGGTCATCACTGATCGCTGCGAACAGAGGAGAAGAGAACCAACGGACATATCACATTCAAAGATGAATCATCCCTAGACACAAACCCATTAAACTCAAACAACCCACATTTTTCCATACAGTTTTCGCTTGTCGTACCGACTTTAGATAAAATTATTACTAATTCTGTTGGAAACGAATCCCTTCAATCTAACAAAGATTGTTGATAAATATTTACTGAGATTTGCAGTTTCAGATACACCTTAATCTATTAGAAAAAACATTGAATTGAAGATGTACATCGTTCTTCCGGTTTGACAAATAAAAATTGCAGGCATTTCGAAAAACCAATTGAAAGCGACAAGTGATAAATCTCATACTAATAAATCCAGTTAGATAAATTGTGAATTTCTCATCCTTCCGAGTAAATTAACTCAGAATCAGGCGCGTCTTTCCTTATGAGTGATTCGCAATTCTCCTTAGGCGGTCTCGTCCTTTGCTCGAATTTACAAATGTTGTCTCGTTTTCTTTGTTTCTAGTCTTTAATCTGTTCATGTATTCATGACTAGATGACTAATAGTTGAGGATTTGTTAGACAAACTTCTACAATTCATTTTGGAAGTTTTTTCTTCGGATTCTTTAAATCATATCTAAAACAATTCTTCACTTCGATATCTTTAAAAGCAAACTTTTAGACAAATTTGGATATCAAAAATTTTATAACTTTGTGAAGAAAATGATAAATGACCTCTAAAAATTGCGACTGCTCGATACTTCAATTTGCAAATTGCCTGGGTTAGTTTTCGCGTAAGGAGATGAGTTTTCTCCTGCTCTATTTTGCCTTCCGAGTTAGTCAATTAGCGTCCTTCCTTGGCATAACTCGGTTTGAGGAAAAGTTCCCCCCTCCCAGGTCAGGTTGGAGAGGTCCAACGTCTATATACTCGGCTTCCTCCTATACAATTTTCAAAAATTCGTATTCGCCCTCGGAAAACTTTTGGCTGTGTTTAGTTTTATTGATGCTCGTTTGTGGAACATCATATTAATGCGCGCGTAGTAAATTCATATATTTGTGGACTACTATTTTGGAGTAGTGCTTACGAGAAGAGCTTTGCGTGGAGTTTACATTCACTCGGCACGTTCCTTGTCTTTGTTCTCTCCGCCCTCTCGATTTGACGCAGTCTCTGGTTCATTTGGAATAGTATAAAGACGGAAAGGCTCTTGGTCGGGCTGCTTGAGCTGCAGGCCTTTTGTCCTTTGTGCTTGGGATTCTCCTTCTTGCTCCCCCTCCAAAAAGAGAAAGGCTTCCAAAATGGACTGACAATCAGTTAGCCCTTAGTTGCTCGTCTGGATGCGTTTGGATGAGATGAGAAGGATTCACATTTACTAATGCACTCATATGCACATATGTACGACATCATCTCCAGATTCATAAGGACTATATCTACACGCATTCATCACAGTCTATCATTTAAATTGTTTCTTACAAAAGTATTTTTTTTTTTCAAATATTCTTTCCTTGAGCTACATCTCGTAGAAAAGGTAAAATTTTCAACAATAATTTCACTTAATTTGCCATGGGTGAATAAAGGAAAGTAGATTGAAAAGTCTTGTGAAATTGTTTTTTCTCTCCCTGTAGATTGAATCATTTCAAATTTCTATAAATATAGTTGCGTTCAAGCGTCTTTCCTCAATTTATAATTTGTGTCCCGTTAGTTCAGCTACTCGTGAACACCAATTGTCCCGAACTCTGACAGGTTTTCATGATTAGAAATAACAACAATGTCTGCCAAGCTTAATTTGGCTCGGAGCCCTACAGTAAGCCGATGAATTTGTAGCAGAAAATTAATGGAATATTGAAAATCCCTGAGCTTTACTGCATTAGAACTAATCATAATTTCATCTTTCTTTCGTTAAAAATGTTGTAAGCTAGAATAGATGTTTTCTGTAGTTGAATTTGCAGAAAAAAAAACAAATTTAATTATATACTTTAGAAGAAGATTTTCAACATTTTTTCTTTTTAAATTTTATACCTATATTAAAAATTTTAAAAATGTAGTAGCTATTTCGGCAGAATTGACCGATTGACTACGAGCCACAGCTCTAGTTACTTCCCACGTTGTTTGTCACTCTATCTTCTTCATTTCTCTATCCTCTTTTCCTCCTTCGCTATTTTCACTTCTCACAGATTTTATTTCGCTGTATGCTAGACGATATCCGCTTGTTTTGACGGCACATTAGTGCATTCGTGATAATTTTTTATCGATTTTTTGTTGACTGATGATCGTTATTTCATGAGAAAATGTTTTCTCAATCTGATTCAAGGGTGTTCGGATGTCTATTATGACAAATTGAGAGGCGGAATCGGAGTAGAATTTAAAATTTTGTGCAATCTCGGAATTGTTATTAAAATTGAAATTTCTAAGGCTATTTGAGAACTTCAAGCCATGCCAAATAGAGTGAGGGGTGGTAGGGAAAAGATTGTGTTCCAACGCTATTTCTCGTGGTTTGAGGGCATGAATGTCTGAGGATTCTAAGTTGCCATTCCGAACACCCTTAATCTGATTATGCGACAAACAAATGAATCCTATTTTGAAAACCATCGTCTAACAGTATGATATCATGCAATCATTGTATGCGATAGATATTAGTTAAGGGAGCTGAGTCATGAGAATTTATGGATAATGAAATATTATTGATATTTTATAGCAATCTTACACAGCTTTAGCAACCCTTAAAATTAGAAAATATCTTGTATTTGGATTGATTAGGTGCTAACTGAATTCTTATATCTCTTTGAATTCTCAACGAAATCTCTAGCTTCGCATCACTTGACGATTTTCTAACAACAGTAAACTTTTCCATCACATCATTTCGAGAAGAAAGTTGAATTTTTCTCTATTTGGAGAGACAGAAAAAGGCTATCAAAGTCATTAGGACAGTCAATTCTAGCAGAGGATTTATCTTTTCTTCTCTCGATTTTTCTCGTTATTTTCCAGGTTTCTTATCCATTTCGACCTTATTAGGAGAGGCTTTTAAGTAATCGTCTTGAGCTGCATCCTCAGGGATTCGGTCTCCTTTTCCTTTCCTTTGCCATTGTCGCTACAAAGTTATTCTCATTCTCATCCGATTCAACGAATTACTCAGGTTTTCATCGTCTCTACTTCACCTATTCCAAATCTAAATCCAGTTTCTACGAAGTACAGTAGTATTTGAGAAAGACTTGAAGTAGGTAATTTTGAATATCCTTGCATCATTAACTTTAATAAACTTTGGGTCGGTGATTTTTATTTGTCAAGTTTATGAAATAATGCGGCGAATATTTTTAAATCCTATTTTATCAGACTTGTTGGCGAAATGTATATCTCATTCCGAAAGTTCCAAAATAATCGAGTATGGAAAATTTTTGTTGGTTCTGATTCAAAAATGCATTGGAACTTTTCATTAACAAGTATTTATTCACTGTTGCGGTTTACCCTTGCAATTGTAATTCAATAATTGAAATACTGAAAAACATAACCAAACAAAGCTATTCTTCTTATAATTTAGTTTACTTAAAGTCATCAGTTTTATTTATAACTCTTCCATGAAATTATCTAAATTTTCAACAAAACTTCTAGCATTTCGTGCATGCTCAAAGAGTTGAAATCTTTGCTTGAAAACCATCTTCTCGTGCGATGTTCGCATATTTCCGTGAAGAGTTCTTGTAGCGTTAGTAATTCGATCTGTTGTCATGTCAAAAGTTGACGGAGTGTCAGCGCGATTGTGAATATGCAAAAAAGTGCTGAGTGATTGCGATGTTTCTGCCATGACTCAGGAACTCAGACAGTCGTGTCCTCTGCTCTGATGCTCCTTCCCCCATCCTTCCTCTCTGTCCTCCTGCATTTCAGCTCCACAGCTGTGAGCTCATCATTTCAGCACTTTTTGTTTCTGTCATTTTCTCTGTCCCCTCTCACACCTTCCATGTGCCTCTTTCATCTCTCATTCCGTTCCTACTCCTCTTTTCTTCTTCAAGTCATTTTGTAATTATGATTGCGGCAATAAATCGAGCATTCCCTCGAATGCCCAGCAAATTTTCCCGATTTCAGTCTCGATTTGTCATTTTCCACTTTCCTTTCGGCTGCCGTTCAAATCGTAAAATCTGCGATTTATCATTCATTTTCTCGCGCCTCATCTCGAACACATAACAAATCTTCTCCTAGTCAATTTTCGCTTTTGTTCTTCATCTTCACTTCCAATTCCAGTTTTCACGTTCCATTTCACGGTTCCCCATTTTCTTCCTGAAATCTCATTCGAATTACAACGATGAGTTATGACCGCTGTAGAGGGCATTCGTCCAAACTATTCTTTCGGCATTTTGATCGAGGGTGGCAAAGGACTACTATTTTATGCCGTTTTATTGAAAAGATGCTATTCAACCTGATTTGATCCTATCCGAAAATTGTCTTCCAACTATCTATGAACCAACCTAGCCATTTTTCAAAATTCTTAAAGACATTTTACTTAAGATGATATAGGGAACTTGAAACTCACTGAAAACCCTCCAAATTTTCAATGAAAAAATAAAAATGACTTAATCCAGATTTTCAAATCACGAAGAGAGCTGAACGAAATTGAAAATTTTGACGACCCAAAACCGAAACCGAAATTTCGTCCAGCTCTGATCACGAAAATCATTTTCTTATCTTCCAAAAAGCTGTTCCGAACTTCAATTATCTTCAATCATTCATTTATGTTGCTGGGAAAGAACCAGAAAACCATATTCGTTACGTTTTCGAAATCGTGCATCCTTTCCAAGTCACTTTGACTAATAGCTTCAAATTTACTTCTTTCTAATATTCATATAAAAATCCTTATAGTCCGTTATTTCCTTGGTTTTTTAATCCTATCGCTGATTTTTCCTAAACTAGTTCTTCTATGTTATATTTTCTAATGATTCTCTGGGTATAGTTTTACAGCTCTAGATTTTTTGTTCAAAAAATATTCTGAAAGATTAGATGAGTAATTCAGCTTGCTGAATAAATCATTTTGTAGGTCAAAGCATATGAATTCTGAATATTTGGGAATGTGATCACGCAACTTTCGAATGAGCTGAATTTGCAACTTTCGGGATTTTTGGAGAGCGAATGGCTCAGATTTGCCTATTTTCATGCATGTTCTATTCTGCCTACTACATTTCTGCATTGCATCATTGAATCATCTGCATAACTAGTGAATTTGATTCTATGATTCTATTAGATGCGAAGAGTCGAAGTGTAGAGGAGCAAGAAGGGATTGGCATTGGTCAGCGTGAGAGGAAGAAGGAGAATGAACTTGAGCCGTTCCATATTTCATGCCTCATTATTTTCGAACATACTCTTCAAGGTCGATAGAGCATATATATATATATTCTTTTTCGAAATATTTCAATTATTATCAAATCAAGATTGTTGATATTGCTCATGGATAATAGTTTGAAAGAAAATAAAATTCGTCTTAATTATCTTTCTTCGGGGAATTTTATGATATCAACAATTTCACAGCTTTTTGATTTCCTTATCTTTGAAAATCTTAATTTCCTTCTGGCAAACTGAAAGTGAGAAAGAGTAAATGAAGAGATTGAGAGATGAAAGGAGGCAAAGAATTCGAAAAGAACAAAAGCTACATTCAGTCGCTGTAATTTGATTATTATTCTGTTGGTCAGTTTGAAATCCGATTAATTCTTCGAATTCTTTACTTGTATAAAATCGTTTGCAATTACGAACAATTTTTGAATTAATTTTTTAAAGATTTTTTAAAAATAAAATATACAAATGAGATAAATTTCAGGCTCGACACTGTTCACATCTAAAAACGGATCACTGAATCTGAGGTTAGCTCGTTTTGATAATCATTTTTGAAAGAAAACATATAAACTGAAAATTACTACAATGTAATTGAAGACTGTGTCACTTAGCTAGTGAAAATTTATCTTGTTCTATGCATTATTTCTAATGTTTCAGATTTATATTTTTGACAACTTGTTGATATTTTCCTTCCATTCGTGTTATCTGAGAGTTACTGTATTCTCCGTAAATCAGTAGTCATATCTCTACTGCTACTCTTTATTATCCACGAGATGAACGCTTGCAAAGGAATGAGAGAAGGGGTACTCATGAGCCTTAACTATGTGACTGTGTCTCTGCCATCTGTTCCTCTTACTTCCCTTCAGTGCCGATGCGTCGCGCTCGCAGATACACACTCCTCCTTTTAATGCAAGCGTTCATCTCGTAGATAACGGAGAGTAGTTAGTTTCCAAATTTATTTTTTCACTCAAAATTAGACGCGAACATATTTCTAATGTTCAGCTAACTATTGCAACCTTATGAGACGAAGAAAACATCTGGATATTTACGTCTAAATATTAAAGTTTATAATTGGAGAAAATGAATATAATACCTGAAGCGGTTTGATTTGATTTTTTATTATTAGTTAAGTGATATTGCGATAAAATTCAAAGAGTGAGAAATCGTTTGTCTCCAGCGAAGTGGCATGACAATGAATGCGCCAAAATTTGCAAAAATTAAAAACCAAACTAATGCACAATTTGCTATCAAAGTTCCCCATTACTGACGTATTTTTCGACCTTTCTAGCGTTATCCACAAGAGGTTTCATTCATTTCTCGCCATTAGAATATTCGATCAGTATCTCGAAAAGCACGAATCGTCTTGCTCGCGTTGAAAAAGACACAATGAGAAACTTTCACGAATAATTGTGTACGATAATGAGGTTGCTAATTTTTGTAACTTTTGGCGCATTCAATTTTTAAGATACATCGATGGAAACAAACGATACAATTAATTCCAAATTTTTCCCTAGTAACTAAGAATTCAAATTTTCATACTATAATTAAACTATGCATCAAACTGCAGTTGATAGCTATGAGCAATCATTCCTGATCATCTTTATGAGTTATCTTTCACCTAGTCGTCTCTCTAGCAGCTGTTTCTCTGTCCTTTGTCTGCTCATCTTTCTAATCTCTGCACAACGTGCATGTGGCCGTCAACTTTCTTGCTTTCCTCCTTGTTTCTCCTCACCCGCAGTTGTAAATGTCAACTCTTCGCGCCAATCATCAGGTACACGAGCAAGAGATATGCGAATGCGAGTCAACAGATATTTTTGACAGGGATAAATTAGATTTTATAAGTTAAATACTAATAAAGAAATTCATTTCTTTTGCGAACATTATCCAGAATCTAGTTCAATTGTTTAATGTTGCAATGATAAATTGGCTACTTTTTTAGATCATGTTAAAATCTTTCGACAGCTTTCATACTATAAATTAATTATCGAAGAATTATTTTCAAATATCTACTAATTGAGATAGAGATGATATGTTAAACCGAATTAAAAAAAAGCCTGAAATTAGTATGTTGCTTAATGCCGAATTGATGACACTTCTATTATTAAAATTTGATTTTAAACTACTCCTGATTATATGTCAAATTTTAATTCAAGGACGATCAGTAATGAGATTTTTACTTGATTTGGCATTATCGTTAAGGCTGTTCTCCTATCATTCTTTCGATAGCGTCAGTATTACTAAAATCTCCTGAAATTGCACGCACGAGTTAATTTCCGTTAAGTAACGCATTATTTTTCTTCTTTTTCAAACTCAAAGCAAACTCAAATAAAGTTAATATGGAAATTTTGATTAAGATTTAGCAAAATCATACAAGACTAAGCTTATTTTGTTGTATCTTATTGATGTGTACAACGTTAAAATTTTCAATACAAATGATCAAAATACGGCTAATTTTGCGATAACCGGTAGACTAATGAAAATTGTTCCGAAGAGATCTTTTGCCGCATCTGTCGTTAAATAATGCGTCACTAAAAATTCTCTCTTCTAATTCCAGTGAAATGTAATTTGTCACAACTGTCATTCATTAGTCTTAAAAATAGTCAATTTATCGATAAATCAGCATAACAAAATTATCTAAAAACTATCAAGGAGGAAACTTCGATCTAATTTTTTAAAACTAATATATTCTTAATGCATAAAAATGGCATAATTCATCAGATCTGATTTCATATATCGTCAACTTTTCTCTATGCAAATTAAAAAAAAAACATACGCACACACAAATCAATTGTTGAGTTTTGCACCTTTGCGTTGATAACATTCCATAATCATGAAAAAATAAGTTCACAGGATTATAGATTTGAATTTTCTTCAATTATCTAGATTGCTATATTTTTCATGGATATCGACACGGTTTCATAACTCAATGATAACTTGCATCATACTCTGTTCAAACACAAAGCATAACAATCATTTTTTCGGCGTTTGACTTTCTTTTCAGAAACGAGGTTTCACTTTTGTTGTTGTTGCTGTTGAGCTTTCTTGAATTTCAAAGCTCTCTTTTCGTTAGCATAAATGGCTAGTAACCGAGAGAAGACTAAGGAAGAGCAAGGAAAGGCACGGGAAAAGGAAAGAAGGGCTGCAGAGGCAAAACTGCACATCCAATGGCCCAAATCTACGGGAGGACCTTATTGTGTTAGAAGAGTCTGAGGAGGCTAGCCGAAGATAAAACGAAGCGGCTCAAATCTATTTCAAAAATGTCCCCACCTCTCATTATTTGCCATAATTGTGTCGCGTACTTTACATTTCCCAATTGCTTTATCGCAAAATATTCCGCATTGACGAAATATACATGAAGGGAAAAATATGAAGAAAAGTCTCAACATCGACATAAACAGAGACAGCAGAATCTTGGAATGTTTTGTAGCAAAAAAGACGAGGAACGCAGCTGTTCTGTTCCTTTGCCTTATTATATTAATTATGAAAGCCGAGCCGAATGGAGTTATTCAATGTAATTGAATCACGGGATTATTTCAGGAACCTGCTGCAATTGACGCTTATTGTTTTCACGCGCATTTTTCCGAAAGAAATGCTCTCATACATAACAAACTCGAAGAATTCGAAATTGAGAAAGAATAAAAATAAAAGATTCATGGTCAAGAAACTACAACAATATGTGCTATGGGCATGATCATTTTCTCCATAATGTCTACTCCAAATGCCATGTATGTAGTTTATTGGGTCTGCATACATCAATAGCGATGGTCCAGCAGCTGTGGGTCGTGCAGTCTTTGATGCATATTTGTTTGTTGCATCCGAGGCAGTGCTTCTCTTTCGGCTAGTCAGAGTCAGTTCGAGTTGAGCAGCGCCCAAGGGAGTCATTGCCACTGGCCTCTGATTGTGCCGCAATTTCTTTCCCCTTCTATATCATTTTCACTCTTTTTTTCTTCCCTTTTCTCTCTCTCTCTCCTTATGACTCTCATGTGTTCACGCCTTTTCTACTTGTCCATGCCTTTTTTGCACAAGCTTTTCCCTCCCTCTAAGTCTATTTCTCGCCACCTCAACACTCTCCCTCCCTTGCCCACTCTCTAATTCTCTTCCCCTCTTTTTCCTCTCCAGAAGGAGATCTGCCTTCTCCTTCGTCCCTTTGCCCCTGCCTTTCTCTCCTGTCGCACCTTATAAGCCGACAACGAAACGCGACTCTGTGTGACGTCCGTTCGCCCATAGGCAACCTCTGCAATCAATCAACCAATCGTGTCATAATTGAGTCCTATATCCAAATTTGACTCAATCTGGCTCTGGCGAAGACGGTGATGTGCCTGCTGAATGTCGGAGAAAGTGACTCAGCCACAGACGGAAGAAATCTTCGTTCCGCCGCTCATTCCTATTCCTACTAGTCGTTCAGCTCAGCAGTTCACAGGTCTGAATCAATCCCCAGTCAGAGCCGGTCCGCTTCCACAAGTCCCTCGTATTCCTCTGTCTGCCTCATTCAACAACAACCCGCCAGTCGATCGCAATCAGAACGTCAACAACGGCATTCACCCACACCGTCCTCGACCCACTTCCCCAGTCTCGAACGGCTCAGCTGGAAAAGTCAAGAAGGCCTCCATTCCCGTTCCCGTTCCCGCCGACCCCCGCAAAAGACTCCTCAGCGAGAAGTTCCCTCTTCCGAGTTACTCAGCTCTCTCTCCCTACAGGGTACGTCAAACACACTTCATTAAATTTTCATGGCGCATTTTTGCCTTAGCTGCAGCTTTTCATCTTTCCTAGCACATTCGTCTTCATTAATGCTTGCTAATTTATTTGACAATTTCTCTCTTCCTGGTCTGGCAGTCTGCTTTTTACCCGCTATTCCACTCGTTATCTCTCACGTTCGGCTTACCTACCGGATGGGTAGACTCTCTTCATTTTACTCGCTTTCAGCTCTTTTCTCATTCTCACGCTAATCCTACCATCACGTCTTTTGGATAAAAAATATACGAACCATCCCAACAAAAATGTCTCTTATTTTGCATAGACGTATACAAATAGAGAATCAAAATGTGTAGCTCATTTTTTGTCGCAATTAAAATGAGTCGCAATCTAAAATTGCGAAAATTTAAATGGAAAAAATCGTTGAGAATATGATAAATTAAGCCTAACTTATCTTGCCGACTACATACAGAATGCGTCAAATTTAACGCTTCATTAAAAGTCTAATTGCCTAAAAATAATAAAATCATTTATCATTAAACATTCGCTCGCGATTTTGGTCGATAGCTTCGAGTTGCACTATAATTTCTTGAAATTTGTCATTAATCACTCCTTCAAAGTGTTTTCTCGAAAAAATGACGCTTTTATTTGACACGATTACGAGCAATTTTTACACTCATTTTACTGCACATGCCATGCTAACGCTAACGGCTCATCAAATCGTTAAATTTTCATCTATCTTTGAGTTTTATACTAATATTTAATTTTAAATTTCTTATTCTTTTGTAATTTTATCAATATTTCTCGCAGACCTATAATTTCTTTAGGCTAAAACCCTACACGTAAATGTTTGTCATTATTTCTAATTGCTGCAGTTGTTTTCACCTTCTCATTTTTGCCTTTTGGAATCTTGCACGCATAAGTCCCTTTGAACATTCATTAATAATTCATCGGACAAATGGTGTATGTTTCTTTTAAAAAAAGTCTATGATTTGAACAATAATCTTCAAAGGGGTACAATATTTTCGAATAATTTATCCTAGTTCCATTTCTTCTGAATTCTAGAAAAGAAATTTCGATAAAAACGGTTGAATCCGAGAATAGAAAATATGAAATAACCTCCGTGCTCCTTTCTGCAAGCGAACCAATGAACTAGAAAATACAAAGTGAAAAACTAAATTTAACATTTAAATTGCGCATTTTCCTGAATTGGCCTGTGGTTTTCGGATGCAAGAAAAATTTGAAAAGTGACCCGATTTCATTCTGCTTTCACATATGCTCTGACGCGTTCTCGACTGGCACTTTTCCGCTTGAACTGTGCTTGAAACGATGGTTGAAAATGGCTGAATGAGCTCATGAAACCGGCAGATCCCAGATATTCGAGCAAATTGACAAACAACTAAAAGCGAATATATATTTTTGGAAATGCGACCGACCGACTAATTGCCATTTGCTTATGTCGTTGCGTTGCGTTTTGCGAAAGGAGTGTTTTGTTTGCCGCGTTCAGTTCGGAGCCCGAAAATATGCTTCGCGTCTTTTTGAAATGCAGAAGAGCGTTCAAGAATAATGATAGATTGCATAATTCGACTTCTTCAACAACAAAAGCGACTGCTTAACTTTTTCGTGTTATCATATGAAATTCCATAAAAGAATATGCAGTTTTTGAAAATTGAACATCAATAAATTATTTATCGTTTGGCATTTTTTACATCCATTTGACTGATTTCATGAAAATTTTTGATGTGCGGCTCTAAAATGAGGAAGTTGGCTCTGGAAATTTTAGGATTAACTTTTGAAGTGTGAGAAGTGCCTAAAACAGCTCCCAACTGAATCTTTTTTGCATAGAGCATTTTCAGGTCGAAAGAGCCGATTTTCTTTCTTCGCATTTTTTAGTTTCACTTTTAAACCAAAGTTAGAAACGAAGTCGATGAGACCGGAAATGCGCTTTGAGAGGCAGAAATGCGAAAAAAATGCAGCACTGAAATAAATCGAAATATGCGAACAATTTTAGGAAAGACTTTCATCGAGTTAAATTCGATGAAATGTGCATTTTCTTCTTTTTTAAACAATGATTTGTGTTTATTAGCTGTCATAAAATAATACATCAAATTTTGAAAATTGAACATAATTATTGCTTTGGCTGTCAACTTCTCAATATGGGTGGTATTACCTAAATTGGGTAATGAAATCAGCTCAGCAACACATGGCATTTTAGATAATTTCGATATCCCTTATTTTTCAATTACGAATCTAAAACTTTATATAAAAATGCCTGTGAAGTCATCATTAATTTGCTATATCTTATATTCGTCATAATCTTCTAAAATTTCTCACGAACTTCGAAAGTGGCAACAATTTTCAAAAATGTCTACCACAGCAACTAACATTGGGCAAAAGTGTTCTCTTTTAGAATGCTGAAAATGTGCAATGAGAAAGTGGCGAAAGAGGCGAGATCGCACTTCATAAATGAGAGAAAACGTCTTACTTCGAATGGCAAAGGGGCCCACTTTAGACAGAAGACAGAGGGAGGGGAAGGATCTGGGAAGTCGGCCCACCACAAGTGAATACTAAACGCGAACCACTGAACTGACTTTACTTCCTATACTTTTTGAAATTACCTTTACTTTCAAGTTTCAGTAACTCATTTCATATTTTTAAATAGTTGTTTTTTTACGATTTCAATGAACATCATTGAATTTTATTTGCTGACTGTTTTGAAAATCATTTGCGTAAGTTAATAATATGTGATAACATTCCCACATTCTTAGTATATCAGTTTGTTGTGTTGCGCAGCAACTTTTGCCATCCCTTCGAGTTATATTTTCGACAACTGATCATTTGCCGAGATAAGCGTTGTTTCATTATCTCTGGGGAGCAGAAAATTGTGACAGCGAACTTTTCTGCGAGGGCGCGCGACCCAGCGACCCGTTGAAACTAAAGGAGCGGGAAGTGTCACAGAGGGCAAATTTGTCACGAGGGAATTGTCACGGAGCTCATCGTTTTCCGCTTTTTGCAGTCCTGTGAAACGGCTAAAAGTCGGATGGGAACACGGAAAAGTCTGCTTGACTCTGCTCTTTCGGAAAGGATGATACGAGAAAGAGAAAAGAGGAAAATTCGAAATGCTTTGTTCCCCGAAAATGGAAAATGAATTTCTCTCAAGTGATAAAGTGAGATGTGAACACTTCGAGAAGAGGGCAAATGCACAACTCAAATGGCAAAAATAGCATCGAAACAGAAGTGAAGCAGAGATGAAGCTGTGAAACAATTTCCGGCTCTCACTCAGAAGTTATCGCTTTCTCGGAAAGGAAATGCCCTAGGTCTTTCAATTGTTTTGACTACTAGTCTTTAATTTTTAAGAATTGTGTTTGTGACTTTGAAAGAGAAATAGTCCTTTGAATTATCATTACCGACGCATTTTCAACTTGATCTGTAGGAAGATTAACCTATTTACCACCTTCAGAGCAAGGATAGGCACAAATCACCTTGCTCTATTGAAAATGTGTTGATATTGAGAAACTTTCACGACTAATTGTGCACAATAATGAGGGTGCTTATTTTTTGAACTTTCCACGATTTCAATGTTTTACGCCATTTCGTTGGAGACAAACGATAACAATTTTTTCTATAATTTTTGTATGAAATTTCACAAAATGATTTTCCAATACTCTAATTTGATAACCCATTTTCGTAAGTGAAAAATATAGCATAACGATGTCGGTAAAATCGATAAAATCTCAATCATCCACAATATTTATTCAACTTGATTAGCAAAAATCCCTGCCAACTCTTTATACTAATCCCGCTAATCCAAAGAGCAGAGGATTCTATTAGCAAACAAAGCTATTTTTGATTGACAATTTCGAATCGCAGTTTTGACACTTCGCGTAAATTTTTACACTTAACTTTTGAATTGATGATAAATGATCGTTTTTGAACAGCTGATTTTTTACTCTTAAATGATAAGTATAACTTACTTTTGCTCTAACGGATACGTGAAATTACGCAAACATGTTACTGGTCGACAATATTTATTCCTGCATAAGAACGATTTCCGAAACTATCGATGAAATTGTTATTAGAGTATTCCATGATAATTCAACAGAAATGATCACGGTTAGTTTTAGTCTATATAAAAAAAAATTCCAACGTTAAAATATATGAAGGTGTATTATGACAAAGCGATCATTGCAAATAGTCATCAAAAGCAATACGTTTATGAGATTACTTTTCTTGCATAATTATATGAAAAATCTCATCCTTAAGAGATAACGACACTAAATTTTAAAGGGAATCTTCTAAGAGCATAATGATTGCTAAAAAATTTCGAACTCTAAATTATTGATCATCCCGGATATTCGTGATGCGATCGGCGAAAATATCATCAAGAAAATCAACCCAGTGCAACTACCAAGTTATTCTATGCAAAGTTATAATAAGCGCACCTTATTTAGTCTCTAAATAAGATGAAATTTTAAGGTTTCTAACTCGAAGTAAAGATGGACTATTCAATATATCGTGATCACAAACATAGTCACAATTTTGGCTCTGGTCCAATCCATTAAATCTTACGATAATTTATCAAAGCAAAGCGTGATTTTTAAAGATTTTCGGCTGTTCTATTCAGTATTATTCCAGCAATTAAAAATGAATCTGACTTCCTTACTTATCACCCTCTCCAATTCCTTCCTAATGATTGTTCCTTGTGTTTCACTTCTTTTCATCCCTTTCCTTCTATGTCGATCTCCCCCTCTCCATTCTCAATCCCCATCTGTTGATTTGCCTGCTCTTTGCAACCTCTTCATCCTCTCTCCTCATTTGCGACGATCTTTTCACTCACCGCCTAAATTAGATAAAGGCGCTTCTTCTGCTTGCTTAGCAGCCGTGGCCGTGCCATCGTGCCATTGCATTCTTCCTTCTTCATTCTCTTCATCTTCCTTTCCTCCTTTCATCCCCCCATCCAGCTTCATGCAGGTTCCCCTTTTGCCTTCTGCCTTCTGTGCACTACTTGTTGCTCTGGCTCTTGTCCTCCCCTCCCATCTCAATGAATACATCGTCAAATTTATTCACAAACGTTCGTTGGCCTCTCTTCTGCCTTTCTTGTTGTCTGCTGCTTCTATGGGAGGTCTTCCAATCAGTTTAGTCATAGCAATAATTGGCCGGATACTTTAGTGCCACTTATCACCGTTGCAATTTTTGATGAGGCTTTAGAATTCGAACTTAATAAGCCATACTGTTTTTCCTTAAAATCTCTTCATTCAATAACTTGATAGCTTTGAGTTATCGCAAAAATCAATCAGCTCAAAATTCACTTTGCGCATTTCTTACGCTTTTTGAAACAATGCTATACATTTTGAGAATTGAAAGACACATTTGTCGTGTTTATATTCATTTTGTCAATGTTTCTTCTCATCTTAGCCATTTTCTGTGATCATTGCTGTTCAATTTTGGTTTCTTTTTCTTTAATACTTAAACTAAACACAGTAAGCAAAGGGCAGTTAGCAACTAATAATTCCATTTGGGTTAACACTTTCTCTAGACTCGAAGCAGTTTTTATTACCTTTCGGTCATGAAATATTCAATTGATTTTTGTAGTCGAGTTGTTGCTTCATCCAATTCAATTCACTTCAATCAACTTGTTCATTCGAGAGCAACTTTTTGTGTCTTTTTTACGATCATTCGAAGTGCCTTTGTGAATTTTATTATATTCATCCCATTTTCATTCGATGAGTTGCAGTATTTCTCTCTCTCTCTCTCTTCCTTCCTCCCTCTCATTCTTTGCATCATCATCAGGAGAGTAAGGACGACATCAAGGAGAAGTGCTACTTCTACTTTTCTGTTGTCCTACTGCAGCAGCCCTTGATCTCCTTCTGCACACCAACAGCTATCCTCTTCTCCATTCTTCATTCTTCGGGTTTCGTTATCGAGAAGTCATCTTCTCATTTCATCCTTTCGCCATTCTTTTTCTCATTCCACCGTTCATTTCCTCCATTTCTGCCATTCGTAAGCCCATTTTCATTCGTAAAATACATCGAATTTCCTTTGGCTCAACGAAGCTAACTTTCCGAAGGAATACTTTTTATTTTCTGTTTAGATTTATAATTTACCGATGATGGGTCATTATCTTGTCGATTTCGAAAATCTGGGAGGTGAAAAATTGGGAGAAAAAGAATAATCTTCTTTTCATGTGCTATTTTTCCATTTCTACTATACTGAAAAATAACCTTGCACCTCCCAAATTTGAGACTCAACAATATCAATTACATGCTAGTTTTTTTCGGAAATTTCCTGGATCAATGCATAACATTTCTGTTCCAAATTTTATGATCAGTACCTTTTCAAATTAGACTACGAGCACCATATTGTGTCTGCAGATGATTATTGAAAATTTAAGGCATAGGACAAGTCGAAATTTTAAAGTGATGATGAATTTTTGCCAATATCATAAGTTTAATCCTTTCGTGGTTCTTAAAATTCTGAAAACTCCATGCACAATGACATCGTGATTTGCGAAATAAGGCGCGTAATGGATATGATTGTTCATGAGTTCTATTTTCTCAGAATATGTCAATTCATGATAGCATTCAGTTTTCAGATTAGAACAATCTCATTTACTCTCCAAGATTTGCTTTAAATTTCAATCGTAAACTATCATAATGATGTCCTCTTTAAGATCGCAATCCTTTAATTATCGCCAATCCCAATATTTATTTAAGATTATTAGCAGATGTTTTCGATCGGGCTGAAATCAACTGCATCAAATTTAAATTGCTTCCTGATGATACGATCCAATTTATTTCGAAAAATATCTGTAGCTAAAATACTTTAGTATTATTTATTTCTGAATAGCTGTGCAGGTGTTGATTAGCCCACCCTCCAGCTTATTTTATCCCAATTACACGCACCTTTAGAGGCGTTTAGCGTTTCCCAGACTCACAGCAAAAGGCAAACAATGGCAATTCTTGAGGTGGGGAAGGAGTAGCACGAAAGGACAGAAGACGAGAGCAGCGAGAGGAATGACTGCAGCCGTTGCTGCTCGCTGCACGACAATTTGCCCTTGCCTTTGTCGCTGTTTCATCCGACGACTAACTGACTGACTGCACTCTTCATCTACCTGCCATCTTCCCTAAATACGATTCCGTGGGAATCGGAATCGTTAATTGGGTTACCTAGCCCAGCCTCATCCATACGCTTCCTCATCGTTAGTACAACGCCCTGACCTGTTAAATTCACCAAGCAACCATCATCTCTATTTGCCTCAATAACAGCCGACTACTCAAAAACTCCAACATCAATTTCATCCTACTACCAGAATTATCCTCTACTAAAGTTAATCGCACGATGATAAATTGTCGTCGTCGTCGTCGCGTCTGAGGAAATGAATAAGCTATGTGGGTGGCAGAATCCGAATCTGCCTCCGAAGAATCGCTGTCCGATGAAGAGGAAAGAGATGAGTGGAAGAGTGTGGTAAGTTGTCATCGTTATGAGACACTTTGAAATTTAATGAGATTTTCTTTGTCAAATAACGATAACTTGAAACAAACTCAACGATATGCAGATTTGAATATGCAAAATTTGCATCACGTTGTTTTCCAAAATAGTCGTTAAAATATGTAATTCTTTGAATCGCTGAAACATCTTGAAGTCTCTTACAAGTAACATGATAATTTCAGTGCATTTCATTTTCATGCCTTTTACTCTATGTCTCAATTTGTAAGTAATTAACATTCTCGGGATTTTAGTAATCACCTTGACATCATTTTTGAGGTTAAGCGCGAAAATTTTGTCTCAATTTTGAAAATTTCCTTAACTATATTTTTCTGTTTATTGTTCCCGTCTTCGCAGCATTGCTAAATACCGAAAAGTCTATCTTTTTTCTATAACCAATATTTCAAATATCGGTAGAAAAATAAAACACGAGGCATTATTCTAGTGCATTCCTCTAATAAATTATCAGTAATACAGTTTCATGAGTTTTTTTTCTTACAAAATACTCTAATCCCTTATTGCATAGTTACATAGGAATCCCAAATACAAATACATAACTTATCGGCAAATTGGCTCATAAGAAGTCCGCATGACACCCTGTTCAGGCAAGGAACGGGCTAGATCGGATTAGGAAAAGATACTTTTTATCCTGCTCACTTGCCTTTCTCCAGTGTCTGTAGTTGCGAATTCTTCTTTATGCCTTTAGATAGATACATATGAGCGAGTAATTTGATCGTCACGAAAGCGATAGAGAATGAGAGTGAGAAAGAAGGTACCTATCGCTTGCATCCTCCTCTTCTTACCAAAATGGAACGAAGAATAGAATTCGGGCCAGGATGAGCCTAGTTTCATGTGGAAAACGAATGAACTCCAGTTTCACATGACTGAGTAAATTGGTGAGGAGATCGGAAAAATGTTAAATGAAAATGTACTTTTCAATAGACTATAAGAATCAGGAAGCAATTTACAAGTGACTTAATTTTTGATAATTTTTTGCAAAAAGCCTATTATCAACATTTAGAAATCTTTGAATACATTATGACGTAGCTCCTGTGTTTTTTATCACGACGTGCATAAACTTACAAATCTCCCGCGCATTTGAAAATAGCCCTCTTGAACCTCAATATGCTGAGGAATTTCGCTTGAAAATGGATGTGGTCCTCGGACCGACAATTTTGAGGTATTTTTCCACAATTCGCAGCCTCGATTTGCTTACCTCTGTTGGCTAAATGCACACGCAATTTATACGCCATAACTCGTTCGACGAATCACTCACCGAACTCAGCTAGCCATTTTCGCGTATATTCAAATGAATTTTAGTATTTGTAAAAAAGCTCCTTATTTCGACTTTTTACTGTGTTTATGAGTTATATTTGGGCTTTTGAATGGCAGAATTTAAATTTTCTTACTCTCAATTCTCTTTTTACTACTGGCTATTGTCCTCTTTCTTACGGAGCAGTCATCTCTCTATTGTCTTCTTTCGGCGCTTCGATTGTCTTCTTTGTCAGTGATTCCTTTGAACTTCGTGTCAATTCATGCCCGTCGTGTAATATTCGTGAATGAAACCTCGCACTTTGAAGGAACACCCGGAGACAGATAGATAGATAGATGAGTATAGAACAAAGTTGATTGGCCATATTACATACAATGGCCTGCACCTAGCTGGCCACAATGTATAAGCCACATAAGGTAAGCATTGAATTACAAGGGAAATGTTATTTTTTTTTAAATAATTAAACTTTTCCATTAGCTGACTTTTAATTAAAGTTCTCTATTGATTGAAAATCTCATTGTGTCTGGGAAAAGAAGTCACAGTCACTCAATATGCAAATGAGCTGGCAACACTTGCTTTCTGCAAACTAAGTTGCTCTAATTAACGCATTTCATCGCATTAGTTGGTATCTATCAAAGAACATTCATTTTCATTTATCGCACTTAGCAAAAGGGATCTTAGGAGATTCCTACGATCCACTTTTATCATTTTGTACCTAATTTTTCAAATTAAAACAAAAACTAATTACAGTGGTGTTTCCTTTTACCTCTCTTTATTCATGTACGTATAAACATTGTGCGCAAGCGTAAATAAAACAGCGATTAATTATGAGATTTTGAATGGCGAGATTTGAAACTTTCCAGAATTATTCTTGAAATCTTTACTCGTAAGAGCATCTCCTATCGCTCGAGATTTTTTGCAATAGAAAAACGACAGAATTTTCGAAATTTTATTGTGACTCTCAATGATTTTCCTCCTTTTCGTGTATCATTCCGAATGCATTGGCTAAGTGAATGCTGCATTCGAATATTTTTCCTTTAGATCCCCTCTCTGGATCTGCCATATATGACTTCTTTCTCACTCAATTAGCGTCCTGCTCATGTTTCGTGTCCCTTTCCTTGTCTCTTGATATCATCAGCCGTTAATCACATTGAAACACACAAGCTTTCTGGCTCTAGAGCGATAAAGTGCAAGTGATAGGGGAAAAGATAAAGAAATGAGCAGAAGGTGACAGAGTCGATAAGGCAATGGATGGATTGGAGCAGGAGGCTGCGAAGCCGACACCTTGCCAAAACAGGGCAAGCCTAGCACTAACTCCCTTAGGTCCTAAGCAAGATAGATTTCTCGTTTTTCAAGAATTGCTATTAACCAGCATTTCTATACAACACAACCACTCCGTTAACATGTGTTACTAAAATTGGCTGCAGGATATTACAAAATTCGGCATTGAAATAGCCAAAAATGAGCAATGTTTTGGAAGAAGAATTGCTCTCCCATTTTTCAATGGATGCAACCTATCATTTGTCATCTAGACATCATAAAATCAACATCTGCCTCTTTTGGCAGTTTCGAGGATCAAGAATGGATGCAACAAAGGACATGACAGAATTAGCGAGACACGAACAAAGACGAAAAGACTGGGAACAACAACTAAGGATTAGGAGGAAAATGGACACTTGTGAGTGTGCGAGTTGGCAAGACATCTCACGTCCTTTCATTATTTCATTTGCCTCTCCTTTTAGGCATTCAGCATTCGACTGCGAGTGCGAGCACAGCAGTGGGAGTAGCGAGTCCAGCGGCAGTCACCAGCTCCTCCCCTCCCCTTCCCGTCTTTCGTCTCGACTCCGCTCTCCCATTCCCCAGTCCCCAGTCTCGCTCAGCTCTCTTTTATCTCTTGTGTCTTTCCCCCCGTCTGCCTTTTGCCTCCCTTCCTTTTCCCCTTTCCATTCCCTTGCTTCTATCTTTTTCTCGTCTCTTCACGAGGTGCCATCCCTCACACCGCCGCTAGCTGCTTTTCCCATAAAGTCAGTCGTCTTGTCTTCGCAGCCGAAATCGGGGCAACGAGCAACAGAGGGAAACGCCTTGGAATCCGACACAAATCGACGTTTCTTCGACACTTCCCACTCTACGCTTCTATTGGTTATCATACGATTCTGACGTCGACACCATTCTGGACCGACTCTACCGTATCTTGCCAGCTACAATATTCGAGCTATTGGAATCATCATTCTTGCTCTTCCCACAGAACTTCGCCGGTGCAATTCGTTCCTAATCTATTCTAGCATTGTCACCGAGCATCTTACGTGGCAGCCAACCGAATCATAAGAACCAAGAGAAGAAGCCGAACGAACTACCACATCGTCAACTATCGAAATTACGTCTTACATCAGGTCGAGCTTCTAACGGAACATCGCCTCACCAATGCAACGGTCATCTGCATTCCCAGCCTCAGCAGCAAGACGAAGGAATATTTCCCTCTTCTGCTGACGCCCTTTTCCTCTTGCACTGCCACTCGACTATGCACGCTGGACAGGCTTCTTGGCACAGATTCACTGCGAGACTTCAGAAATACAAGGTGTGAATGTAATTTTATTGGGTTGTAGCATAACTTATTGCATATCTGAGTCTGAAACTTTTTATTGCTTTCTTGCACAAAACCGGCCTATAGCGATCGATATGATACTGCCTACACGTGATAATAACCAACGATTTATTACTTATAGCATAGGATGTACAATATCAGAAAATTGGCATGTAGTTATCTTCAAAAATAACAACTCTGCTCGAAATTATACAGCAGCTCAATGAAACAAACGTGCAAATATTTCTTTGCATTTTGGCCTACATTTTGAAACTTGTGCCTTCTATCCTTTAACTCACTGATTTTTTGTATCTAGAAATCTGAATGATATATACAGTATTCTTTGATCTTTATTCTATGGGTTAATTTTTGCGTATAAAGTATCAACCGTGAAATTCATTCTTTCCTCTATATTCCGTGCAATTTCTAAGCAATTCCTCCATTTCACTCCTCTCACTTTTTCTAACTATCTGATTCTCTGTCTCTAGGGCAACAACATTTTTCCCGTTTTTGCTCGGCGATTTCACTCGATTTCTTCTGCTTTGGGGCCGTCTTGAGATGTCCAATGGGCGGCAGCCATTCCGCTCGAGTTTTGCATGGAATAAACTAAAATGGACGGAATGTGAAAGGTGTAGGAGAAGGGGCTGAAATTGGTCCAAAGGGAGAAGAAGTTGAGATGGAATTAGAAGGAAGTAGCGCTGCGGACAAAAATAACTGACAATGAAAAGAAGTAAAGATTGGAGCAGAAAGCAGAAAGAAATGCGTGTGACACAATCTCACAATCGACATCTCGAAGCTCATTCACTTTTATGGTGCCTATAGGCCATTTTAGAGATTGGCAGAATAAGGGAGTGAATGGCAAAAGATAGCGACGGAGGGGGAAAAACAGCCGCCAAATCGAAGGAATTAGAAGCAGAATTAGTAACTGCTAACTCAGAAGACTAATTTGCGCAATTTCACACGCACTAACACTAACAAGTACAGGCGGCGGCGGCAAATGTCGTTAAATGCGCCTAGCGCTTCGGGTTGCCTACGAGCTGCATTTGTGATAAGACAAGAATTGCGAGATGGCGAGGGGACAGAGCAAATGAAGGGGGAATTCTAAAGCATAAGGGCAAAGCGGCCCAAAGCAGAAACGCATTTCGCTCTGCCGCTGCTGCCAATTGAATGCTCGCTGTTTTTTCCAACCTACTTCACTATTCATCACTATCAACTTCGTTTAGTCTTTTTGAGGTAAAGCCACTACATTTGCTTTTTCTGTTAGTGTATAGAGTGCTTGCGAACATACATTGTTGAGTTTTCATCAGAAACACAGGATAAACGAACTACTCGTTGTGCAGAAAAATGACTTTGAATTTAAAATAGCTGTACTTCAATGACACAGTCTTCAAATACGCCGTCACATTTTGGCATAAATATCATGAGTTACACACAAGTTGAACGAGTAATAACTGTGCGGTATCAGCAGCATCCTCATGTATGCGACGTCAGCCGCCTGATCCGCCACTTCTTTCGAGGCTGATCGGCCTACCTCCTCCGCCTCCGCCCCCACCTGTTCCCCTATCCACTGGACTCGTCAGGCGATCCGCACCTCCACAGAGTCCGACTAGACAGCCTCGACAGCCGCCGCAGACTAGGAACACCTACGGCGATAGCGCGCTCAAAGACAAGGCACGCTTTGTGATAGAAATAGAGGCGCAAGCATCAAACGTTTTGAATCAGAACCTCTATCTTAAGTATCACTTTCAGAGATTCCCAAATCTCTATTATTTACCAATTCGTATAGCTCTAACAAAGAATCATGTGATGTGCAAAAGAATGCAAAAGTGTGACCAAATCTCTAGTCAATTTGCATAAATCAAGGCAGTTACTTTGCAGCGCATCGAGTATTTTTCTTTCCTTGAATGAATTTCTTGCAGCTTTATAAAGAGAAAAAAACGCCATTTGAAAAAATACTACTCGTGTAAGATAGGGTGTCAAATTATCTAAAAATGAAAATCATTGAATTTTAAGTGAGTGTGAGAAAGGTTTGTGACTTTTGAAAAAATCAATAATTCAAATAATTCATTTATTTTCAGAGATCTCCCATAGAAAAATCTCGTCATCTCGATAATTTACCTTCATATCAGGTTAGTGGAATTTATGAATAATTCTCGAAGAAAAGTTCATATCAAATTATCGTTGCTTAGCGGTTCATATCACGGTAACTTTCTCCGACTCGAAATATTTTCACTATCGCGAATCGCATTCTTAGAAAATCAAAACCTATCAAAGGTTTTCTCATAAAACTATTATTATGAATCAAGGAAATGCGATGAAATTTTCGTTTTCGTTCCAATTTATATTTTAAAAATTGCCATCTTTTTTCAAAGCAAAATTTTTATTCATTTTGAGATGTTACAATTTTGCAGCGTCATGACTCTAGGAATACTATTCGACCTGAATCTTAAAACATTTAAAATTAATAATGCTAAAATAACAAAAAAAGAGCAGATTTTTAAGGTCATTTTGATTTTTTTTCTAAATTTTAAACTACTTTATATAAAAACTTTCGATAATTTCTTTTGAATTTTATTCCCTATCATGTGTTAATCTCTAATTTTTGTTCAAATTAGTCAGGTCCTAGTGAATGGAGATCATCATTGAATTGAGATTTAGGGACAAATTTAAATTAAGCAAAAATTCCAAAATAAAACACGTCCAACGGCACACGCTCGCTTGGCACTATCTTCGCTCTATTTATTTTCTCCACCTTTGTGCGACTTATCCATATCCTTGCAAACTTCCTAATCCAAAGCTACATAATAGAATTATCTCATTTTTGTTAGGCCTTTCTAATTCATTACCAGAGAAATCGATACTCATCTGATAACTCGCTATCGAACTCACTCGTATCTCATAGCAAACTCGAGTTGAGTTTGAATTCAAGAATCTAATTATCAAGTCTGAATCGAACTCACTCTACTCCGAAAAAAATACCGTTCGGGTTCCTAAATTTTCAAACACCTGACAGTCGTATTCATGAAATATCGGCTTTAATTCGTTGTGTCATCACATTTTACTCGTCCAAATTGCCAACTTAATTTGGCGTTCGAGTAAGTAGAGTCAATTCGATATCTCTCTCTCTCTCTCTCTCTGAAATTGCGATGTTTTGTAAGTGAGTCGGCTAAATATTATGCTGAAGCAGATGAAGTCGAATGACTAGAAGGAATTGCTTAGGAACGTGCAAATAGCAATGAGTTGAGTGGTGAAATGGCGATGCGATGACAGTTCAGGAGTTCATTATTCGACATCCACGCAATCTGTCTGTCTTCTATCCCTTTTCTCTCTTTCATCTTCTTCTCTTCTCATTGCTGTGTTTCCTCTGCTCGTTTTCCACTCAATTTGTCTTTCCGACGGGTGCATCTCTAATGAGACGGAGACAGCAGCTCAGCTCGTCTTTCGACGCGCATTCCTTCGAACCACAAAACTTATCAGAATTGGCAGTTATGAAATTCTTCTCAAGGGCAAAGGATATTACTTCAAAATAACAAAATATCTTTGACAAGAAATGCCTGATAGTTACTGTTGTTTTTGACAGTCAACAAAAAGATGCTAGTATTCAAAAACCAAAAATATAAAAGTAGTCTGCATCTTGTCCTTCAAATTGCAACTATCTGAAGAATGCGTCTGATGGGGAACAAATGTACTAAAAATATGCATTGCGCCCCCAAAACGCATAGCTCATCCATCCATCTTTCCATCTTCTCCTCTTCCTTTCCAGCCATACACTTCCATACACGTGCCGAGTGTATGATTTTTGCCGGAATGCTTGATTTTGACCCACAAACAGAGAATGACAAAGAAGAAGCAGCAAGACAGCAAGAAAGAAAGAAAGAAAGAAGCCAAAAAGGAACAAACATTCCCTCAGGGGTTTGCTGCTTGTGTTGCATAAAAAGAGAGCATGAGAAAGCGAGTGCATAGAGTTTCCTGAAAAGGAAAATGCAGTCAAAACGGCGCGAGCGCCAAAGCTGGCTGAAATATGACACGTAATGACTCTCCCTTCTTTCTCTTCCATTCTTTCTTGCCCCCGCTTCAACTCTCAGTCCTGAAGTCTTTCCACTTCCAAATTTCGCTCTCTCGTATTCTCTCCTTCATCCATTGTCTTTCGGGTTCGCATGAATTCTGAGCATCGTAAAGCTATCTGCACTCATAAGTTCAATTCGAGCTTGTATCATGTCGCGTTTATCGAACTTTTCCAGTCTTCTGCAGGCATGCCCGAGACTTATCGGTTCTCGTCCTCGTCCCCGACTTTCCCGTTTTTGTCCCAAAAGGAACTTATGCATGCCTAGTCTTCTGTGTCTTCTCTGATGCCATTATCTAAATCACTACACTATTTCTCGACCATCGCTATGATTGTTGTCCATCTTTCCCGCCTGAATGGCTATAGATAGAATTGTAGCGCCTTCCCCAAATTGGCCGACTGCTTGACCGGCGTTACGAATTCATAGGCCAATTTGGCAGCTCATAGACACCCAAGTGGGTTTCGTATGAAGCGATATTTCCAATGATGAATATGACTGGACTGGGGGGTGGGAAAGTGAAGAAAAGGCAGAAGCGGCGAGAGGGGCTCATGTGCAACAGCGCTGACGATGCAGAAGAAAGAGCCAGTGAGCCAGTCCCAATAAGGAAAGGAAAGGAACGATAATCTAATTCGCACCACGTCTATGTTTCCTTCCAGCTGCTTTATCTCTTCGTATCTCTCCTTTTACCCATGTCCTTCGTCCATTTTTCCTCAATTTCTTTCTTAGCCATGTACTCCATTTTTATTCTTCCCTATTCTGCACGACGAAAAATAGTTGTTAGGTGGATATTCCAAGCCAACATTTTATAGTCCCTAGGCCCAATTCCCCATTTCATTGCAATATGCTCTCCATACTCCTTCAATACGAAATAATGATCATTTTATTATTTGCAACTTGTTGTCCGTTTCCAAAATTCTATCTCCTGCAGTGCATGGATACCTTCTTTCCTCTTCTTCTCTACGTACACATGCATTTTTAGTTTTGTTTCGTTGTTTCGAGTTTTTTTCGATTCAAGTCGCTCCCGGCTTTCTTTCTTTGCTTTTCTTGCTTGGCTATTCTTTTGATTTTTTCTTACGAGTTTTGGTGCATATTTTGACTCACTCATGCGTATTTTTGGAATTGATTTCGGCTAGTGAAACTTTGAGCCAAATGGAATTTGACAACCTTCAGCTATGTTTCATTACTTTGATGACTCAATAGTTTCATGGTGAAAGTATGATGGCAAAATAGTGATGATAGAATAGAAACGGTAGAGAATTCTGTATGAACCGCCAAGCAACAATCAAATTTGTTAGACAGGTTACATTATACTTATAAACCTAAGTCTGTAATTTGTCGATTTTAGGCTCAGAAACTACTCGACGGATCGCATCAGCTTCGCATCGACTCACATCACGTAGGTGCTCCAGGCCACGGAGCAGGTAGATTTCTTGCTTTTACTTTTTCCCTTTTCAAAAAAACTTATCTTAAAAATGACGATGCAAAAAGTAGCGAACTTTAAAAATATGACACGAATCTGTATGATTTTTTCTTTATAACAATGAAATTCGGAAGTAAGAAATTCAATGAAATTGTTCAAAATTTAAAACCGCTTTGCAATTTCTTGATAAGAAGAGCATACAGAGTTTACAGAATTTTGCTAAAAATGATCTTTCGTCAAGTCTTGGCACACAAACAAACTACTGAGTTTCTATCTTTGAAAACAATATCGACATTATTCCGAACTTCGAAACTATTTTCCAATAACTTATTCCTCTTCAAGGCCACGGTCACAAGAAGGAGTTCGGTCCAGCTATGATTCTCTACTATTTGGCGAGCGCATTCCGCGCTCTCTACCCGAGGCTGGACGATGATTTCGTTGATAAACTCAATTATTACTATACGACTACTATTTGTAAGCATCAATATATCATGCATATGGTGTACACTAATTGCGTTTAATTTCAGTAGCGTCTTTCGCCCTATTAGTATCTGCTAAACAGTACGTAGGTAAGGAATAACACATTTATCGTTGTGAGCGAGATGGATTGAATTTGAAAAATTCCAAATCGGAACGAATTATCAAAATTTCCGTATTGCAATCTGAATTGGAATACCATCTTTCTCATGTTTTTTTTATTGTGAGTCCCGATTGCGCGATAAATATGGATTATTGTAAATGACCGATGACTTGAGACGAAATAAAAGGAGCGTGTTCTTTCTTCCCTCCCCCCTCTTTTGAGCCTTCGGATGCGCGCGCTGACGACATTCGTTCATTTGGCTATTTTCAAATTTTATCCTTACGTAATTTTCAACCACTTGTTAGATTCAAAACAAAAGTTGAAACTATATCTTTGAAGGTCGAAAATACAATTTGTTTTTTTTTCTTCTAAAATATCTCCGTAATTTTGACATAGTGCATCTGAATTTCATAAAACTTACCATGGTAACTAATAATGAAATAGTGATTTCAAAAATATATATAACTCGAGCAATATTGTTCTATTCTACAGGAAATATTAAAGTTTAGACAGAATAATCCATATTTATTGCGCACCTTTACTTCAAAAGTGACTATTTTTCAGGATTTCCAATTCAATGCTGGGTGAGTTTTTTGTGTTTTATAATTTTCATTGAAAAAAGAAATGTATTGATGCAATTAATCTGAAAAGATCACAGCTAGCTAACTAACTGAAACTTATCGATTTGTTCTAAAAATCGCTATTCCCAAGCTTTGTGAGTGGTTTTATAGCAGGCAAGGCAAGATATCTTCATCTGAATATCTTGTTGCGTTTTATGTTTATAAAGCCTACTTGCGGGTAGGATTTGAAACTAAAAACTGTAGGATTGAAAAACGAGAAGTATAAAGGATAGAAGGCTTGAAAGAGCACGTGCATCCAAATATAAAGGCCGAATTTCAACATCAATGCCTTTAATTGCTGTAGTGGTCATTTCATGGGATGGTTTATACTTTTGACGCGCATTTTACTAATATTTCAAGCTTGGTTTCATATTTTTGACCACAACTGTATAACTAATCGGTATTTTTATTCAAGGTGCCAGCTACCTTCACTGACGCTATGGAGCAGTATACCGAAAGTAAGAACAATTTTTATGCATTGTGAAGCTTATTTCTAATTGGGTTATGAACTTTACCATTCAATCATTCATTATCATTACTCTTCAATTTTCGACAAATCGATCATGATAATAATTTTGCAAATTTAGATTACTGCTGGGTGCAAAACACTTATTGGTAAGTTATGAATTGATTAAATTCTAAAATGATTAATGAACTTGTTTCAGGGTCCCGATGCAGGTAATATTAGAATCGTCCGCCTTGATTTATTCAATTTGACTATTTTGGTATCAAGGGTGTACAAAGATTGAATTTTGGATTTGCATTTGCGTTTAGCGCAGTATCAATCTATTTTTTTTTTCGATTTTTAAACCTAAGATATACAAAAATTAATCCAACTTCATAAATCAAGCTGAATATAGTAAGATCTTGCAAAATTGTTCATTTCTATAGATTTTTTTTTTCAATTTCTCAATAATTTAAAATTATAACGCAATTGCCCTAATTTTGCGTTTGCGTTTAACCCAAAGGTCTTATAGAGTTTGCGTATGCGTTCTGTGAATTATCCCGAAAAGTGCATTCTGCGTTAGAGCTATTTATTAACGCATTTTCTTTGTACACACCCCTATTCGGTATACGTTTCAAAATTTCGCTTTTCAGGAAGACATCCCCAGAGAAATTTATTCACGTCGAAACCGGCAAATCGGGTGGGTCAAATAAAATATACTTTTAAACATATTTATTCGCAGAAAACGATACGTCAACTATAATTTATACATGTTTATATTTGACTCATTTTAGGGTAAAATAAAGTATATTTCGAATTTTGCAGATATTATCAATGGGTGCCGTTCATATTAGCCATTGAAGCACTTCTATTCTACGTTCCTTGCATATTGTGGAGAGGTTTACTCTACTGGCATAGCGGTAAGAGTTTATAAAACAGCATAAATTCTTTAAAGAAAAGTGTCAAATTTTTACCTTTAAAATAGCTTGAGTGAGGCCAGAATTATTTTGACGAATACCTTCTGAAAATGACACAACCTATGATTTCATTAGAAAATCAATAGTTACTTATTTTCAAATGTCTAGATGCCTAAATTTAGTTTTAAATATTATATAGAAAATTTAGGTATAAATTTGCAAGGACTAGTGCAAATGGCGTGTGACGCCCGTCTGATGGACTCGGAAGTGAAGAGTCGAACGGTCTACACGATGGCCAGGCACATGCAGGACGAGGTGCAGGTTCGATGCGTCAGACTAACAAATTTTGCCTCTCGAGATAGCTTATGAATAACTAAAATTAGGAATGAGCTTGATTCAAAATAACAAATTTTGAATTACTTTTCTTGGATAAAGACGTCAACTTGGAAAAGCGGTTACGTTCGTTACATCGCTACATAAGAAATGGCGTGGGAGAAGAATATAGTTCTTGCCATATCCTACCCTATTTCGTATGTAACGATGTAACTACTTTTCCAAATGGTCGTTAAAACGAAATTTTCAAAATTCAAGCTTGATCTAGTGTGGTGTGGCTGCATTAATTAACTTAATGCTGATCGAGTATCATAGTTTTATAAAGAAACTCAACATTCAGCTGACAAATGTCGATCGAGGCTCCCATAATCGAACGTGCTTCGCGAATTTGCAATTGGGTGCGAATTGCGGGAAACGATGTGGGATGTACGTTACTATGCTCTATATCGGCATTAAGGTACAATTTTTAACGAATGACTATAAAACTGACTTGTTGTAGGTATTATATTCTGCAAATGTCCTGCTGCAATTTTTCCTGCTGAATCATTTGCTCGGTTCGAACGACCTGGCCTATGGGTTCTCTCTACTGAGAGACCTCGTGCATGAGTTGGACTGGGAGCACACTGGCATGTTTCCCAGAGTTACGCTTTGTGATTTCGAGGTAATTTCTTTATTGTGAAAGACCGACTAGTTGAGACAATAGAAATTCGTCGAAAAACTCAAAAGTGAAAATGGTACATTGCCTAATATGGAATTCGAGTGGAATCATTCATTGATTCATTGAATTGTCATTAATTTATACTTCTAGCACAATTTAATAACCCACATCAAATTGTCTTACTTTTTTTATTTAGTCCCATAAGAGAAGTTCCTATGTGAGGACTTCCCTTGCCAATTTATCGGTCATTAATAATCACATCTTCTAAATAGTTTTATTCAGGTCCGAGTACTAGGAAACATTCACAGGCATACAGTGCAATGCGTGCTTATGATCAATATGTTTAATGAAAAGATATTCTTATTTTTATGGTTAGTTAAAGATTTTCACCTATTCAAAACACTACCAAGCAATATTCTAGGTTTTGGTTTTTGACAGTAGGCATTATAACGGTATTCAACACAAGTTATTGGCTGTTGATAATGTTCATCCCCAGTCAGGTATTTACGGTTTTACTAATTGTAAAATGTTAGACAATTTTAAGGGAATGACATTCGTTCGAAAATATCTCCGAGTCCTCCCCGATCATCCAGCAAAACCAATTGCTGATGATGTCACTCTACATAAATTCACCAACAATTTCCTTAGGAAAGACGGTAAGCTGAATTCATGATGTTACTGTTGAAAAAGTAATCGAATTGAACTGAATATGATAACGAAAATCTCAAGTTTATGAGACATGTTCATGAACTAATTCTTCAAGTCGGAAACTAAGAAGAATTATAATGAGGAGATCGTGTTTTCGTTTGATCAGAATATTACGATCCAGAACTAGGGAATACTTTCGTTTGACAAAATTTAAATCTCGGGCTTGGATCGCAAAATGAAATCATAGTTATGACACCGTTTCGCATAAGCGAAATTTTCCGCTAGTAATAGATTAGAGATGGAAATTTCTAAAGAAAATATGTAAGGGTACGTCGCAACAGTTTTTGGCGATCGGCCTCCCTAGTTTTGTTTCGATCCGATCTGATAGTTTTCCAAATTTGATCAGATAAGACAAAACGATATGATTCGAAGGATCATATCGGATTGAAAACTTGAAAATGATCCCACGTGTTTCCTATGGTCAATGACCGACTACTTGAGACAAAATAAAAAGAATGAAGATTTTATTAATGGACATTAGCGCGTTATTTGCAAATAAACAGACGAAATTTCACTTATGCAGTGAATGACTTGATGACTTGATGACTATTTGATATTAACGCATGCACGCTATCTATATTCGAACTTCTGCATAATTTCTTTTGTCTCAAATAATCGACCATTTAAAATACTATCATAGTTCTACTACCTGTTAAATTCGCGGAAGTAAAAATGTAGAAACTTTATTGTATTGGTTTAAAATTTTGAATTCACTCATTAAATTCAAACATTTCAGGATTGAATAGTCGAGAATAAAAAATTATAGTATAAATTGAATCACAAAATTTAATGGTATCATAATTTGCTAAAATGGCTATTTTAAAATAAAATAATCTGCTATATATAGATATTGGAAATTTCATACATAGAAATTTTAGGCGTATTCATGCTTCGAATGATATCGACACACGCAGGCGAGATGATGACGAGCGAGCTGATAATCGCCCTGTGGCAGGACTTCAACAACGTCGATCGGTCGCCCACTCAATTCTGGGATGCGGAGCATGGCCAGGGAGCTCTCGATTGATTGTTTGGAAGGGAAGCAGTGCATCGCTAGTCTCTGATAGATTCGTGGATTCGTTCCAATCCCGAGAATTTGACTCCTTCATTCGTCATTCATTTACTGACAATATCGAGTTGCTGTCGAACTGCTGCTTTACTCAAATTACGTGTCATTCATAGCATATGTTTGCATTGTTCGTTATGACTCATTCATCATTAACTCTCCCATTATCCCATTTGCCATTCAATTCTTTCGCCTAAAGCTGCCTCGTTATGAATTACTAACGTTTTAAAATTTATATTTATCTATTGAATTTCTTTCGTGCCAAGACAAAATCAAATTCCTAGTCATTTATCGAAATATATTGGTCTAGTCATCGTTTTATTGTATGAATAATATTCAAATGTCCTTCAATTTCATAATAGTCAACCTGGGTGCTATGAAATCTTCAATAGTCATTTTTACTCTTTTAATTTCGAATATGCCACTCTTGCAATGAAAATCTATGTATCTCATTTATGTCCTGCCAAGTTTCAAGCATGATGACAGGATATCTCAGCAATCCTTGGTTTTGATTAATCTTGTAAAACAATCAATATTATTGCCATACAAAAGTCGAATTATGATCTCAAAACTTCACGAAATACTAGCCATATGATTTAATTTTTTCAGTTGTTCCCATTTGTTTCTTTCATATTATGATTTTTGGATTATTATGAATTATTAAATTCCAAAGGAAGATAAAGATTTCACTATTTAAAAAATCTTGAAGATAATTTTTTGCGTAGCATAATTATTTGTGTGGGCGCAAGTTTCTAGTGGTTGATAAGGTCGTTGCTCGATTCCGACTATTTGTGTGTGTGTGTGTGTATTTTGACATGTCCTGGAACAGATTTCGAACATGAAATTTCAAGAATAAATGGTTCATTGAACAAACTGAATGAAACTCCTGATTTGCCAAAGATCTCGATGAGTAGGCAGGTGGTTGCTAGGGGTTGATGAGGCAGGTTTGATGAAAGGACGTTTCCCCATCCTAGCTACAGCTAGTGAAAGAATAGTGAGGTATTGTCGATGAACGATCAGTTGGAATTAAGCAAAAGGATGCGAATGTGTTTTTCTCTTCCTCCTTGGAGCCCCAAAATGCGCACACAGACGCAATCTTTAATTGGCGATTTTTCTTATTTTCTTCGTTGCTTCATCGAAATTAGCAGGATTTTCGCTATAAGAGCTTTCTAATTATTGTCCTCTATCGATATTGATAAAGAAATTAATTGACTAATTAGCACACAATTGAGGAGAAGAAAAAAAAAGTATCGTCAAATCGAGGGAGATCCGTGGTGCACAATAAGGGAGGAGAAAGAAACGCATCCCTTTTATTTATTTCAAATTATTGTCCATCGACAATAATAACTTGTGGTTTGAGAAAATGGTTTAGGTTAGATTGTAGTTTAATTTGGGCCAAAACGTCTTCTTCTTCTTCTTCTTCTTACTCTAACTATTGAAAATATGAAAAACATGCGTTCGTTCTAGAATGAAATTCTTTTAGAAATAAATAAAGTTGTTATGATGGCTGAAACAATCCAATAATTCCGACCCGATTTTGTTTATAGTACTAAGCATCTTTATGTTTGAATTGATCTAACCCACCGATTAACACGATGCACATGATTTATTGAACATAACTGACACAGATGGTAATATGTTTAGATAGTAAAATATAAATAAAATACATTTTAAATAAACTACAATCTATTTTTTCCAATAATGATAACTGGAATATTAAACGACGACACACTAGGATGATAGCTTATAATGAACAACCAAACTCAACGGATGCCGACCGAGATGTTACAGCCAGAAGCAACAGATGACACCATAGATGATGCCGGTATAGATGGAATAACCGGAAAAGTGGGGAAACAAGCACATTTGATATGGTAGGAAAAATATGATGTCGTAATAACGATATATACAGGCAAGATTATTGGCGAAATAGTAAAGTCATTTGATATAAATGGCTTGTTCTAATTCTGTAAATATATTTCTGTTATTTTCATCCGTTAATCATGAAAGTTTCATTATTATCCCTATATTTCTTAAATATTACGATTCCTTTTCTCATAGAAATTTATCAGCTTATTTTTTTGCAAATACCAGCACAGAAATATTCATATCAATGCTTCGTTCAATTCCATGAATAAATCCACGTAAACTTTAAACAATAGTTATATATTTTATGCTAATTACTACCCAGCTCATCTCTACTCATTCTTCCGTCCGAAATGTTCATATGATGAGATCAACTTTTCTGCAAAATTGATCCATTGTGGAAATTGTTTAGCTCAATTTTTCCTAATGGATTTTTTAACTTAATTGGTACCAAATATTACTATTTCAATTGTATCAAATAACTATAAATTTTGCCAATAATGCTTGTCTTGTATATTTCTAGGTGTGAAAAAACGCAAAATATAATCATTTCAGCTTCGAAGAGTTTGGTCACATACTCAACAAATAAGGTGTAATTAAAATTAAACGAAATTGAAAGGAATCTATACGTTAGTAATATTTAATTGTTAAAAATATGATATTGTACCGATGTTATGGTACTTGTTGCAATCAATAAATCATGCGCATCTTATGAATGCAGGCAATTACTAAACTAATTTTTTTGGTTTTTTTAATGCTCAGGGGAATAAATATGAAAAAGAGGCTAAACTCGTTTGTTTAGTCATAGAAAAATGGTTTGATTAGGGAACGATTTTTTTTGGTTTTTTAATGCTCATAAAAGTGTTTGACCGATTTGGCTTTGAACGGCTATGAACTGCTCGTTATGGCAACACGCAGTTGTACGTTCTCGCAGTTCTGTTGAGCTGTTTCACGTATCCGGGACAGCAGGACGGACGAGGATAGAGACAGACCGGAGGGCCGCACGCTTTGAATCCGTCATAATCGCCGCCTCTGAAAAAAAATCTTTTGATTCGAATTGATAATTTTGCAACGATTATTTGATAGATAAAATGTATAGTATAAATTGGGAAAATGAATTGCGAATTTCATTGATATGCACAAATGAAAACAGACCAATAAATTTCGAAGTGTAAATTCATTTTTCTGTGCTCCAGTAAGTTTCACAATGCATTGTTGCACGAAAAATTAACTCATTGATTTTCTTTTAACAGCGCACTTTTCAACTAGTAAAATTTACAAAAAAAAAACATCACTTGAAAAATAATTTTATATATTGATAATGAATGTATTTTTTGTTATATTTATCTCGTGAAGTGTTGGCTAATATATTACATGCAAAACTAGAAAAAAAATAAAGTGATTAAATTAAAACTTACGAGCACTGGCATCCTGATGGGAAGCAATATCTCTTTTGAGGAATAGATCCACACATTCCTGAAAGTCAATCATTTGCATGATTTTTAATTTTTGACATTTATTCCAAATAAATAAGAACTTTTAAAAGTCAGAACCTAAATGTTGCATTGGGATAACTTTCCTATTCTTAGTTTGATAGGGATACAATTCCATTTAAATATCAAATTTCTTATTATGAAAATGTATCAATTGGCACTTACCGCAAGTGTCATTGCAAGTGACTGAAGCGTCAACTGTCCATTCTGTCCAAGTTCCGGTGCACACTTCTGGCTGAAATTATACATTTGACATTAAACAGATATTTTATCTTCAAATTTCCATCTTCTATTTTTATTTAATAGATACTTACCGGAAATTCTTGGCAATAAACATATCCATCGTATCCTTTCACTGGGTAAGTTCCAGGACAACATTGGGATCCATTTTCGCAACTGTTATGAGTACATTTGCGTGTTTCAGTACTGTTTCCACTGAATTCAAATTACTTTTTGAAGAAGTGATATTACATTGAGCGTACGTGCAAGGGCATCCATAGGCAGCCGAGGCGCATGTTCTGTTGCGAGTCTGAGTTCCGCAAAGTCCTGAAGAAGTAAATGGCGAGGTTTTAAAAGTTTTTTTTGTCATTTTTCGTGAAAGGACATCTATTTTAATGTCTCACATTTCTTTCACTCGAACTTACAATACAGGCAAAGATTTGGAACACATTCATGATTTCAACTCCGTGAATACGTGCAGGTAAGCACTGTTGTGAAACACTAACTTATTCTTTTTACTTTTTTCATTCTGGCAGGAAAATGATGCTTCTAGCTGGATTGGAATTGTTTATACCAGAGATGTTTATACCAGAGATGTTTACAAAATTTAACCATGTGAGATACTGAGACGCAAAATTAAAAGAAGTTCGCGTTTGACTTATCCCTACGCAATTGTATTGTTCTAGTTTTGCATAGTAGGAATTAAATAAAAATTGGAATGAGCTTGCGAAGATACAAATCATGAAACTTACCGCAATCAGCAGTGCAATTCGACCACGCGCTCCAATCGTTCCAAAGTCCGGTTCCTTCTGAAATTGTCTTATTATTGTCAGATTATTAAAGACGAGAGATCATTCAAGTGGTAAGAGGTCGCTTTCGGAATGATTTAAAAATCGAAAGAAATTGTTGACCTGGATCACAGCAGGTTGTTTGCTGGATTGGTACAGAATTGTTGGGAAGAGGTCCGCAGTAGTAGACTTTGTTGACTCTGTCGAGCGCCCGTGTGAATCCTGGGCAGCATGTTAGACGAGGGAATAGGCAAACATAAATTCCGCAGGGTTCCGTTTTTGTTGTATCGCCGCTGAAAATTATATTACATTCTAATGCAGAATAACAATATTGATTATTAGATCAAAAATTGAAGAACGTTATGAGAGGATTCATAGCATAATAATCTGATTTGCTGATGATCAAGAGTATGTAAACTACGGAAGTTCAACTTTGATGGCAATATCTTGCAAATTCAATCAATTTTAGTATTCTTAAAATCTAGTGACGTTATAATATTCTGATTTATCAAATCGGTTTGAAATTGGAATGTCTACGCCTGAATCTCTGGATTTTCAAATTTTTGTTATTTCGAGAAAGAACACATACACGCAATCACATCCATATCGCGTTGAGAGACACTTTCTCTTCATAGTTTGAGTGCCACAGGATCCTAAATATTTTCTGTATTATTTGGACAACATTTGCAAGAAATTAAATTATAATAATGTGAAATTTCAACGATTAAAGCGAAACTCAATTAGATAGCAAGCAAGAATAAATTTGAATAACTTTAGATGATTTTCGAGTATTGTTGAAAGGAATTAGATAAGAAAATATTCCTCACCACATGTGTCATTACAAGGAATCTCAGCTACCCATTCGCCCCAAATTCCTAAAACAATGTATTAGATAGTTCTAAATCAGCCAAACAAATTGAAATGGACCTTCTGTCGGACAACAAGCTACGTTGCAAGTATTGATGTATTCGGGTTGGTCTGGTGTTGGTGGCTAAACATAGGAATAATTAAACTAGTAAAAAAAGCTAATATTCTTAAACCTGAGGACCGCATGCATGTTTACCGTCGATTACCATCATTTGGTAGTTAGGACAGCAAGTGTTCCTATAGACGATTTGACATTTTTGCAAAGATTTTAAAATCTCTATTTTATTACCTTGGATAGTAACAGACTCCAGTTCCGCAATTCTCAGTTATTGTTGCATCACCACTGAAAAAACATTCATGGTGTATTAGTCTAGCAAAACAAAATTTTTACGCGCAAGGACATCCATCTGCTTCCGATATGCAAGTTCGTGTTTTTGTAAGATTGGCACATGATCCTTAACACAAACTATTTACTCATTATTTTTCATTAGATACTGAACAAAATATGTACTTGATAACGTTTTCGTGGTTTGAGAAAATAAAAATAACTTTGTCTAATATTCCAATTATAAATGAGTTAACTTCTCACCGCAATAATCCCTGCATTGCTGTTGCGAGAATGTCCATTCTGCAAAGAAAACATTATCAGAGACTATCGACTAGCTTTCATTCTTCTTACCTGACCAGGCACCGTTTGTCGGGCAGCAGGTCATGTTACAGAATTCATCGTATGGAGTTTGTGTCTGGTTTGTCACTGGCTGAAATATGGATATTTTCATAGGAAATAACACAACAACTTGATTCGAGATATCGATTAGATGACAATAAAACAGGTAATCGCATCAAATAAACTCTAATAAGGCATGCCTGAGGCCCGCAAGCGTGTTGTCCATCGATTACTGTCATGCTATAGCCAGCGCAGCACGTATCGTTCGGATAGGCACAAACCCCAATGTTGCAATTGATGTCACGTTCAGGGTCACCTCTGAATTTGTCGATCATTTAGCTTAATGATTTTTGTAAACTTGAGGTAGGTGTCCCGTATATTTCAATCAAACTGATCATTGGGAGACGTCCAAAATGTCGATTGTTTTAGATTTGAAAACTTTTATATAATTTTTGACAGATCCTGCTGCGAATTCGTCGGGCGCTAAGGAAGGAAAATCGTCAACCCATTAGTCGGTTGCATTTTAACAAAGAAAGTTCGCCATGAAATCGCTTTGTAAAGTTCGCTTCAAAAATTTGACTCCACTTGCGCTCTTTAATCATAAGTCATTTTTCTAAATTAAAAAAATCCAACAGTCGAAATTATCATGCATCATGTATCAAAGTTAGAGTAGAATTGGACATGAATTAAATGAGAACTTATGGAAAAGGTAGAACAATGTAAAGTTGATGATTAACCTGCATGGACATCCATTGGCCTCTGTCTGACAAGTACGAATTTGATGAACAGTCGAACAGGATCCGCAAGTCGTGTTGCAGCTGGTGGTCGTGGCCCATTCTGACCAGTAGCCTCCTGTCTGAGGACAGCACGTGTAGCACTTGTCTGAGGGGGTTGGAGATGGGTTCATCTGAATGAAAGATTGTCGATCTCTCGCGTAGAATATTATTTAATTTCAGAAACACGCTATTTAAAATTGAATATTTTTCGTCCGAATAAATCCTATACTCATACGAGAAGAATAAAATTGTATAAACATCTGATGGAAAGATTTTAATTTTGAAGGAGCCTGAAATCTTACATCATCCTGGCAATAATATTGCTTAATGTTTTTATTGAGGTATTTGGGTCGATTGTCACAGCAAGAAGGTCGAGGATAGAGGCAAACTTGACCTCCGCAAATCTGATCTCTTTGGGTTGGACCACTGAAATCAAGAATGTTTATATTTCGTTGGTAATTATTTGCTTCATTTTGAAAATACAGGATACGCCCCATGTTCAAAGACAGGGCACGCTTTTCGCTCACAAAAAGGGATTTTGGATCGTTGTCTTCAGAAATTCATATCTTTGGTTACACTGGCCCGTTTTCATGCGATCTTTTGCTATTTGCTACTCAGACATGAGAGATTTCTAGAAAAATATTTTCACGACTTTATCTTCACGACAGGAAGTTTACTTGGGCCCTCTATATAATACAATTTAAAATATAGAATATCTCATGAAAGATTATTAAAAGTGACAAATTAGTAGTTATTGTAAATAATTCTTACGAGCAAGGACAGTTGTAGTCTTGCGAAATACAGAATCTTTTGACTGTCGTTGTTCCACACATTCCGCAGGTATCTAAATTAAGCGCGTATGTTTGAATAATATGATTTATTGCTGTACTACTACCCCCTAACTTTGCTAAGAAATAATTTAAGAATTCATATTCTCAAAATGTCACAATGAGCGAACCTGAGCACGGTCCTCCAGTAGACCATTCGCTCCAAACTCCTCCCAG
>LIAE01007306.1:9841-61059 GCA_002287525.1 Diploscapter pachys
CGATATTTATTTCAGGGAGTGGTTGACTACCTAACTCAGAAAGTCTGTTGGGCTACAATCAATAATACGACTTATTCGAATCTCCCTTCCAACTGTCAATACTTCTTATGTAAAATGGACGGGCACTGATTTTTTATGATCAAATATATTTATTCATGATAAAATATAATATTTCTCTTTTAAATACCGATATAAGCACACTAATCAAACTTAACTATGGCATGATGAAGAGAATAGATAATGTTGTAAAAGTATGCGATCAAACCAGATTAAATTTGGTACCAATCGATTGCTCGAATAATCCTGAGTAATGTTTGTGTAGAGCCAGTTACCTCAAAGAATTGAATTTCAGAGTAATCATTTGAGATGATAGTCAAAATTTCATATATCGATCAATCTTCTATTCGTCCTTGATTTAGCTCACTTTTCGATTTTTCGATTTTATACAAAATTAGCATGTTACAATTCATAAAATGAACGAAAATGACTTTTTTGTCCAATAAAATTTGAAAATTTGACAAAATAATCATCATATAATTAATAAATTTAATATTTTTCGAGGTTTTTTTTCAAAAATCTAACTATTCTATCGTATGTTTTGAAATAGATTGAAAAACACCGGCCTGGAATGATACTAAATCAGATGGAAAGAAAGGAAGAAAAATGATGGTTTTCCATGAAAAATGATGAAGCAAAACAAAAATCATATTAAAACATCGAATGCCATTCAATAAGCCCGAGGGCGAGATTTACAAATTTTGAAGTTATCACCACGAGTTAACGGGGATTTTTAAATCCTTACTCTTGTAACTATAAAAAAATGAAAAAAAATTGAATGTTTAACTAAATTTAGCTTGCCATGCATAAAAATAAGTCTATAAATCTTCAAATAATAACTATAATCTATTCTTTATAACGATTTATTATCAATTCTGAAAAACAAAACAAAATTGAGCGTGAACAAAAGGGTCTTATTTTGGTACGCCTTTTGTGGTTGGTTAGTGGCTGTTGTTAGGTTATAACAAACAATTTACTAACAGATTTAACACAAATTTATTCACAAATAAAGGGGACAACCGCAGAGTTTGCGGCTTGTTCTTTAACACAAGGAAAGGGGCGGAGAAACAGGCTACGTCGAGGGAAAAATCAGAGAAAGAGAACAAACGCCGCCCAGGTGGTCAAAGAAAAGGAAAAATATAATAAAAAGGGTGCCGTTTCGGCACACTATTAAGATAATGTTAATTACGTCGAAGAAGTGTTCGAACACAACGCTAGACATTCGGTCTGTCTCCATTGACTCTTCAATGGACTTCGTGAAAACCTCCATCTTTTTCAGCATTTCGTCGCTGAAATATCCATTAATTTAAACTATAATGAAATTTAAGCTCCTTTAACCAATATATGTACAAATTTTCAATCGGGTCTGTTCAGTATAAATAGGTGAATCAGGGATTATCCCAAAATTTAGGCCATATGCAAAACCTTTGGCCGCTACTGTATATAGAGGTAATTAATTAGAATTCACTCAAACACAAAACTTACTTGTTTAAAAAATAGGTCCAATATTCATCTTCGCAAAAAGTAGTGTTTATCCAAAATACGACGATTTAGACATCGAGGTTTGTCCAATTTAGGCGGACAATAGAGTTGAGATACAATATCTGAAATTTAAAAGAATGAAAATGGTGACAAGGATTGATGGAAAACGGCTGTATTGTACGATTTGGACGTGAAAGAGTGGCAAAGATGGACGATATTCGAAAGAAAAATGTCAAATGTTTTGATTCATCATCGAAATAGCAAAGGAAAAGGTGCAGAATGAATACAAAAACAACGTGTATGAATGGTTAGGGAATTAATTGTGATGCGTGCTTCAAGCTTAGCGGTTAGTCAGGGGGGAACAAGTAGTAGGACGACCTTCTCCAACTAATTTATTGACCTCAAACTTGGGTAATTAAACCTTTATTATAAAATGAAAGAAAAATCAATATAAAAAATAAATCTGGTGAAATGTGTTGAGCAGCAAAGAATGCTGCTTTTATCCTGTGGCAGAAAGGTGGGAGGCAAGCGGAAAAGAACATTTTTGTATCGGGGATAGATTCAATCTGAAAACATAGAAAAATGTGGTTTTTCTACGAAATAGAAAAAAAAAACGAAGGTCGCAGTTCGCGACAATAATATTTTGATAAGTGGTCAAAGTGATAAGTCCAAGATGAGAAACGTTAGGGTTTTCTCGGTGAAATGCGCTAAACTGCATAATTATTTATCATTCGCCCAATGGCTATTATCTGTTGTTTTTTTATTATTATCTTTTCTCCAAAATTGAATATAATTTTTTTTTTTATTTTGTTCAGTTTTTCTCCAATTTATTTATACGAATTATAAAATACCATTTTCATGCATCACTATGAAACGATGAGTGTTGTTTCAGACAGAACCAAGACATGAAAGCCGTTAAAAATTTCCTGCGGAAGCGTTCGACAATCTTTCCGATGAGTCAGAAAAGATATTTTTAACGGCAAAATTTATCAGCGTTCTATTTTTTATTCACCGCGTTAGTAACATCACGTCGAAATGCCCGGAGTTATTTATCACGACGAACGGAGATAAAGACGCGAAAGTTACGGCCTGAAATTTGGCTTGCAAGTATTCCTCAGCAACTGCTATCACGAAAACGATGAGTTGGAAAAAAACGGCTAAAAGATACGTTCAGGGTCATTGAAAATGACAAATACAAATTTCGGCAGCGTTGAAGGATGCCGAAAAGACAGCGGCTAGTATTATTCAAAATTATTTTTATCCATGTTTTGCTAGCTGTCTGCTACATCTTATAAGCGCGCTCCACGAGTTTAGGCGTGAAAATGATCCAATTCGTTTATGAGCTTGTTTGAATTTTTATACATCATTTTTTTATATTGAAGTTAGTTAGAGCCTTATGTGAGACCTATCAATTCACTATCTATCAGCTATGATAAATTATTCATAAACAGTAAATGAGATTAGTGATTTTGATAATAAGTCATTGAAGACTCGTGTTAGCAAGATCATTTGAGCAACACGTCATTTTGCATATAAAACCCTGCAAAATGAGATCACTATCAATTCTTCATCTAATTACAATCTTCAGTTAGATTTTTTTTTCAGATTATGATAATTACTTGGAAATCTTTCCTGCTCATTTGTTGCCTTGCTATTCTATCAGTTGATTCTAGGAAACGTCGTACTGCTCAAGGTAGTTATGAATGAAATACAAAAATATATTGTTCAAATGCAGATTGCAATTCTCCAGAGTCACACCACAAATCCATATCTGGTTTCGTCGGGTATGGGTGGGATGCACTGCAGAGCAAGCACACCTATCCGATTCTGAGTCTCAACTTTTCTCTTTGCCAAAAGACCGGTGACGGCAAATACCTCGTTCCACACGGAATTCGAGCAGCCAAAATCGAATCCCAACACGTGCAGAAAAGGGCGAGCGAATTCGACAACCTGAACGCAGTGCTGCAGGATCGTCAGAACTCCATCGCCCCCGGAATCGACATTCCCGTTCTCGGTCCAGTTTCCATCGGTGGCTCGTTCAGCGCCAGCTTCATCGACATCAAGCAGACCATGACACGTCGCAAGACCGGTCTCAAATCGTTCAAATTCATTCGTGAATCCTACGAGTTGGCCGCGATGGATGGAGAAGTTCCGATATTGAACGCATTCAATGAGAACATCCTGGAAATTGCCGAAGCCATCAGCAGCAATCTATCGCTGAGAGCAGACTATTTGACACAGAGAATGGTGATGCAGTACGGAACGCATATTATCACAAAGGCAACCCTGGGAGCGATGCTCGAAAGACTGGACTACACCAAGCTGAGTGAGGAGAATACGAACACGACTGATGAAGTTGGTGCGGGTGTAAAGTTGAAGCTCGGAGCTGTGGTGCCGATGGTCGATGAAGTTGGTCTTGAGCTGGGACTTGGCAGAAAGGGGTTGGACGGCACGTTTGGAAAGAGCTTAAATGAGACGAAAACTCATGATGAAATACGCATTGGGACGTTCACATTCAAGGAGCAAGTGAAGAACGAATTGGTGAGAAAATCCGTTTCCATCATCATAAGTTTTATAATCGTGAGATAATTTCTGTGCGTTTTCTCGATTTTTGTGTTCAAATTTTATCATTATCTTTTTCTTCTTCCTCTTCTTTTAAGATAAAAATGGAACTCATGTACCGCTAGCGTTTCAATTACTAGACAAGTAGGTTCACAAAGCAGACTCTGACTAATTTAGCATCATAAGAATAATATATCTGCAAAATAACTGAATTTCATTTTAGTACGACTTTGACGTACAAGAAGTTGCTGGGTTACGCTACAACGTGAAGTCGCTCTCGGAAATTATCACCAGAAGTGCATTTCCGTCATTGGATGCTGCTATTATTGAAGAAATCCGTGAAAATCTGAATAATGCAGTTGCTGCCTATTATAACGCCAACACGATCAATGGTTGCATGAATCCAAAAGCTACCAACTTCAATTTCCAGGTGAAGCCTTTATAAATTTGAAGCTTTTGCAAAAATACCTATGCATCTTTTATCTCATTTTATTCATGCAAGCCACGAATTTGATATTTTCATTCAAAATATCCATTTTCTTATGATATCATTTTTGTTTTCTAACATTTTGGTGTAGAATTTGAGACCCTGACGAATATTTTCACCATCGAATAATTGATAACCGTCAATAATGTCTTTACAACATACGCATTCTAGGCGAACCTTGAAGATGGAAGCTGTAAATTTCCTGCTAAGCCGCCTCTTTTTGGTGGTTTCTATCGGGAGTGCTCATACGAAGGAGGTCGAGAGAAAATTGACACATTGCACGAAAAAGTACTGCTCAAGATGCAGCAATTGTTTGTAAAGACTGAAAAAAAGAGATGCCACCATTATCACATCCATCACATGGTCACCAAGCAATTCTCGTGTCCACAGGGATTCAACGCCATTCTGCTTCACTCCTACACATTCGTGCACAAGGTCGACAGTTACTCGCAGACAGAAGACGGCGATGATCCTGTCATTCAAGAGTCTCGATACAAGCTGAACACGTATTGGTGCCAGAGAGATGCAAGCAGCCCTTCTGCTTTCGATGCGAATCGGATGCTCTTTGGAGGATTCTACAGAATTCCTGGAATCGATCCGCTGAGTGACAAAGGAAACAGTAAGATTTTTCTATTAACTAGAAGGTAAAAATCCTGTTTTAATTTAGTCAAAAATGAATACGAGAGAAAAAAGGCGAAATTTCAATTCAACAGCTAAAATTGACTTTAATTAGAGATGAAATTGAAAATATTTTGAAAATTCAGAGAAAAAAAACATGACGCTTCACAAATTACGTCATAATAATCGAAGATAATTGGAATAAAATGGTTAAAATCTGAATTCCAACTCATTCCTGAATACATCAAGAAAACCTTTTTCCAGGTATGATGCATTCCGAGTATCGTTGCCCCAGTCACTTCAAGTCGTTCCATTTCCTTGGTGACACATTCATTTGCATCAGTCCGAACTATCGCAACGAGCAGGCCTTCGAAGTAGAGTTGGGTGGAATCTATTCTTGTCAGTCCTCTCTGGATGACCAGATTTGTCCGTCCGGATATGAGTCCAAATTCCTGGTTGCAATCGATGACTGTAAAATCCACAACTGTACACTAATCAACAGCATGAATATTGATTTGAGCCCTCAGAAAATCAAACTTCCTCCATATTTCCAATATGATTTTTCCGTGCCGCTTGAGAAGAAAGATAGTTCATTCCATCAGTTCATCACCATACTCATCTTCATAAGTATCTGCCTCATTTCACTAAACATCTTTGACTGTGCGAATTAATTATCTGTTCTGTAAAGCTATAATTCAAATAATGCCGGCTGTAATTATTTTCGAATGTTGTCAAAATCTCCTGAATCATAAATCCCATTTTTATTATTTACCAGTACAATACGAATTCCTCTGTATATTTCCCAACGAATATGATTTTCAATAAACCAATTTCCTAAAAATCGAACATTTATTTATTTGAATAATTTTAACAATAAATTCAAAGACATTCCAAGGGATCATCCCATATTCTGCTGGCATCCAGCAGCTCGCATAGCGTTGCAGCAGCCATTGTAGCTTCGAGTCAAACTGCTGACTATTTGTTGGCAAGCGTTCTGATTAAATATTTTATTGATATATTAGTTACAGTAATTTTACCTGAATGGACCGTCTGTCATATGAGGTGCTAGCGCTGATAAACGTCCTAACATAATCGGTGCACCAATATGGGTCAGACGTGGTACAGGCACCATCTGAAATTGAATTTTTCAGATGACAAGCGTATTTTTAGAGTTTTCTATCTTTCAACTCACTAATCAAATATATTTTACATTACATCTATGTTGTTAGAGAGTGTTTAGGAAAAATATAGTTTACGTTTCGAGTAAATTGTGAATAATAATTTGGTATTATAATAAAGTGTAAATGTAAATTTTCCAAGTACTTCTTGGTTGGAAAATTTCTTCCAATCTTTCCATAAACTACTATAATAATAGTAATTTACGGATTTACAATAACTTCATGCTATTATTGTGGTTTGAATATAAATTTTCGTAACAGTCACTTTTTGCAATTATGAATATTTGTAAGGATGAGCAAAATTTGTTTTCTGGGATGAGAAAAATAGACTTTCATTTCTAATATAAAACAAGCAGATGTAAGTCATTTTCCACTATTGGGATGATGCTGACTCTCAAATTTGGATAGGGTAGAACGTCATGATAATCAACTTTTTAGATTCCTGTTGTAGTTTTGTGAAAATTCTAATATTCTACTCATGCAACGTGTCATCATGTGCTTTCGTGGCTTGCATAATTTGCAATTAGTCGCTTGCGTGTGGATTCAATGTGAAAGACGTTTATTTGGAGTGAATCATGTAATCAGGTGAAGCTGTGAAGAAGCCGCGCTATTAGAAGCGCAGCTAATTAACAAAGGATCAGATCATAACAAATTATGAGTGGAGTTTCGTGATCAACCTAAAAATTGCTACTTAAATTGTGAATCATGAACTTATTAACCGAACTTTTGTCTATTCTATGGACATGTGAGCGAAAATCATTCATGAGTGGAATGCAAAAACCGATAATCATTCTAAACACCGGTTAACTTTGCTTTTAGTACGATAATAGCTTCGGAATAAAATGAGTCATTTTGAACAATGCGTGAAGTTTCAATTTCTCTATCTTTGAATTTTCAAGTATCTTCAAGTTCCCATTCAATGCTTACTGTTTGGTGACTGATCATAGAATGGTCCGTATGTTGGTCCTCCATTGTACCTGCTCGTGTAAGCTGCAGGCATGTTGTAGTTCGTGCTCGTCCTAAACATCGAACATCATTCTTCGGAATAATTCCACTTTTGAGAATTATCTCGTGAAATCGTAAACATCTAATTGTGCAAAGTCGGTTTTTACCTCTGCTCAAGATATTTCATAATTTCATTAGTTGCGAGTGCCGACGTTAGATGATATTGTTATGAACCAGAAATCTTGAATTTTGCAAAATTTCAAAGCGAAGTCAATTTTTTAAATGAATTTAGCAACAAGTTTAATTTTAATCTTCAAAAACGAACTTTAACTTATTCGAAAAGCCAGGAAAATATCGGAATAAATTGGAGAGATTGGAAGCGATTTGTGTCATACACTTGGTTCGTGATATGTTCGAAATGACAGAATTCGATATACCTCTATGTAGAACAAATCGTGTCAAACTCAAATCGAAAAGCTTCTTTTTTGTTATTTTCTTTCATGATTACATCACTTCAACTTGCTGCCAAAATTTTTCAAACAAATTCTAGCATCGGCACTCACCTATAGGGGTAGTACATTTCGGTTTGGTTATTGCCAGCGTCGACTGGGTAGTACGATTCATACTGACCATAGCCTTGTGGAGGCGGATTAAAGAATCTTTGCTGACTACTATAATTTGGTTGAAAGGCAGAGTAAGAAGACCATCTCAATTATCATTTGGTGTAAATAAGAAACTTACGATCCATAATTGCTTGGCGAGTAATTGTACGGACTATATCCGGAGTTAACGGCTGGAGCTGAGTACTGGTACGAAGATGATGATCCATATCCGGAGCTGCTTGGTGCAGAATATTGATAGCTATTTCCATAGCTACTGCTTCCATATGAGCTTCCATAACTTCCTAAGTGTAACTTGTTAAAGAATTGAAATTAATCGAAAAATTTTCAAGGAATTTTGGAACAGTATTTGCATCGTAACATAGTTGTATGCGAAATAGATTGTGGTAAGGGGAAATTTCTTCGCCACATTATTTCGTATGAAACGATGTAACTATTGCAATTACTTTTCCAAATTGTCATTCTTTGGATCATTAAAGTTCTGAATTCATTTCATTTTTGTATTTATTTTACCATGTTTTAAAGAATCAAAGTTATCAAGATTGCTCCTCATTTTTTCTCATTTGAAACTGCTCAAAATAGGTTCACTTTTTTGAAGGAATGGCGCTATTTGCGTTATTTACTTCGATTTGTGCAAATATTTGACAAATAGGCGTTCTCATAATCAAGAAATCATCGACAAATTTGGAGTCTTAGTTTTCGGCTTTCTACGAATGTACCTTGAGTTGGCTGATAGAGCAATGGTCCTTCTCCTTTCAGACCGGCTACCGGGTTTGGCGAATCTCGGTAGTACAAATAAGGGTCTGAGGGGCTGCGAAGTCGGGTTTGCTGAACATCAAACATCGAATTGAGGCAGAATAGTACGTTACAAAATTGACAATACCTTCAAGTCACTTTGGCTTTGATAGATTCCGGATGACTGACCAGAGGAGCTTGAAGAGGGGTTATAGAGTGGCTGAAATGAAATATTTTTGTTGAAATGGCAAATAATTTGCTTTTTCAGTGATTTGGCAGTGAAACAATATATTTCGACATTAAAGTTTGCAGTGTATTCACTTCAGTACAATTCGTGATTTTTCCAAATTTTTTGAACAGATATTAATGTAGAGTGAAGTTTGCAACGTGTGGATTAGTGAATCTTTTGATCACTTCACTTCAAAATAGTTTGAAATTATCAAATAAACTCGTTTGAACTTGGCTAGGATTGTAGTAGGATGACGATGAGCCATAGTTGCTTTGACCCTGGAAAGGTTGGAATTGGTACAATTGAAATTGAGTGTCAGAGGGTTGGTAATTGTTTACATCATAAAAAGGGCCAGAAGTAGAGGGGGAGTAGCCTAAATTTCCCTGTAAGATTATGAATTTTTGATGGTCTGAATTACTGTAGCCATTTGGGTTGGATGGATTCTGATAGTTGCTTGGCCCAGCATAGTTGTACGTGTACGGAGCAGAAGAGAGTTGACCAGCATACATTTGGTCCTGATATATCACGATTTTCCCGGTCAAACTCTTTCCGTTTACTCTCTGAATCTCTTGATAGTTGACTTGATTCTGCTGCTGATTGGAAAGAACTGGTGGATTGCCAGAATTGTATCCAGTCGATCCATAAGAAGATCCATAAGCTGAACCATAAGCCGAATTGAAACCTAAGAAAATACTTATTTGTATAGTCCAGAAACAATGAATTAGTTGTAGTGATTCAACATATCTGATCTTTCTTAGCTTTCCGTTAAAAAGCGTGAGTAAGACTCGTTGTGAATTTGAAATTTCTTTACATCATCGCATAAAATATCATAAAGTAAAGATATCGTAACAAGTCAGCATCCAACTCCTTTGATGCAAATTATCATGCAATGATGTCACGATGTTTAAATTCATCAAGATTGTAAAAATATTTTAATAGAGCAAACTTATTTGCCTCTCAAAAGCTCGAATTCCTCTTACCTACACTATCCCTTTGAACTTGATCATTCTGAAGAGCGTTAGAATACGATTGCTCATACATGTTCGCCAATGGACCGCTAAAATATCATGATTACAGGAAAAACGATTCTACGCACCTCAAATATTTATAATTAGGGTTCATAACTAACGAAGGTCCGCTATTTGATGCACCCGAATCATAGTTATAGCCGTAAATATTGTTCGTTGGAGTGTATGGTGTTGTCTGAGCCAAGGCATGGCCAATCAAGCCTGAATAAATTGATGTTTTTTTCAAAAATCCTGATTAAATCACATTTAGATTTAAAAACTGAAATTTATACTAACCTAAAAATGCCGCAACAACCCTCATCCTGCCTGAGTTCAGCCGGGAAACTGTTTCGCTTCCGATACCCTTGGCACTGTGCACCGTGTCTATGTCTTCTTCTCCTCTTTTCCCAAGTTATGAGTAATGCATTTTTAACTTTGAGCAGATTTTCCTCGTCATGGTCCTCTTCAAATTCTGCGCTATTTCTATTTTTCAAATAAACCAGGTTAAAAACGTCGCTCAGTGAGTGAGTGAAGAGGGTGCGACTTCCTGAACGAAGTGAAGAAGATTTTCTCTGCCAAACTCTTTCTGAGATTATTCTCTATTTCCATTTCTTTTTCTTTCATTCAATATCACTTTGTTTTTCTTTAGACCCTTTCTTTTCCGCGCTTTTCTTCCGCTCTTTTCCTGCGCAGTTTCCGGTTTTGCGTGCCATCGGCCTATGTGCCATTCTCAAAACCCCTCAACTGTGCTCTGTCTTGCCAAGAATAGACCCCTCCACGAGCAAATTTAGCACAGCTCCATCGATCACCTCGAGAGCCTCAACACGATAAAAATACACATCATAGATACAGTTCGAAGATGCAGAAGCCAACAAATTGATTAGCAAACAAAATCCATTATTTTGTCACAGAAGTTTCTAGATGACTTATGTCTGGTTTAAATTTTGCTCAACATCATAAAATGTATTTTAACTTTAACTTCGAAAAAGATTCGATAAAATGAAATGTATGGATATCCGAGCAACGCTTCCTGAAAAGGAAATGAAGTTTCGAATTCGCTTGAGAATGTGGAGCAGCGTGCTGCTGCTTTCATTATTCGGTAGGTTTATCGATTATTATTGTATGTAATTTTTAGGAAGTTTTTTTTTATAATCTAAAGTAGAAATTATTCAATTTTGTGAATTTCTATCTTGTTCAAAAAACTTGGCCTCCTGGAGCTATCGCAACGTCACAACTTCACAACATGGCGAAATAGTGGGTAAAAGCGAGAGAGCATTCTCTTACGATCTCTATCCTCTCCTATCTCTACATACTATTTCGCATTGTTACGATGTTGCGTCGTTGCGACATTTTCAAATAGCCAAACAACTCAGAATTCAACAGACCAAGATGTATGTTTACTACTGAAAAATTAGAAGATTTTGATTCAATTTTCCTAGACGCTACAGCATAAATTCTCCTAAAGAATAATCTGAATTACAATCATTCTAAATTTTTCAAGTATTTTTTATTTGCAGTGACAACACAATCTCTGAAGTGCTGGAACTGCGTTGGGTCTGACTGTGACACATATCGAAAGGACTACAGCAATTGGGAGCTCGAAGAATGTGCGGAAGGAGCTCAATGCCAGGTGTTCACAATTTTCATTCAGATTATGATCAGAAGTGATGTTCAGACGACCCACTACACCTTCCACAGCAACGAACTAAATGAAACCTTCTTCGGAATCGTCACAAGAAGCTGTTCTTACGAGACGGGTAGTCTATGAAAATGACTCTTGGAAGATTCACCAGTTCACCACATGTTAATTTGTGAAAGCGACAAGCTTAAAAGATGGTGTCCATTTTTAAACTTATTCTCTTTTCCAGCTCGAGCTTTCGTTAAGTTGATAGTATGGAAGTTTTCTGCAATTTTTTTCATTTCAAAAATTCTGCGTTATTTTTCAGGCTGCATGCCGAACAAGATGACCCGTTCGTGCCTGAACAATGTGAATATGATGGTCGGTGCGGGCTGCTATCAGAGGGAGTGCTGCATGACGGATGGATGTAACACCAAATGATCCACATTCAGACTTCAATAGGATGGCTCGCTTTCATCTCAACTAAATACTAATTGTCGAAACTCGTGAGGAGAATAAAAACGTTGATAAATTTTTATTGAACATTGTGAATGGATATCTAAGTGGGGTTTCAAATCTATTCATACGATAAGTTTACTAGAATAGCATGCAATATTCACAAATTTTCACACATTTAGAATGGGATCCACAACACAACGCGATACCCATGTAATGCAAAGTGTATAAATATCCACGATCTCGCATTTGATCTTGTTTTCTGAGCTCGTTTCAGTTCTCCAGACTTAGACAATAAACTCTTCATTTCCCACTGTGGCCGAGCTGTTCAAACCAACCTATCTTTCCAATCTAAGCCAATCCACCCAATCTAATTGTTTTTCGTGAAAAATAATCTTTTTTTTTATTATAAAGCCGCTTTTAACAGTTTTACGTTAGCTAGACGATTTTTGTTCCCTCTTTTTAAGGAAAGAAGTGGGCGTGGCTGGTAGTTTCTATCTATATCCTACTTCCTTCTCACTTCCTCTCTTGTTCACTTTTCTATTTTTCTCATTCCCATGTTCATGCTCCAAAATATCCCCCGACCGTTTTCAATATCCATTTAGTCAATAATGACTGTCTCATAATAAAGTGATTTTTTCGTTCACTCAAAAGCAGTCATTTGCTAATTTCTTCAAATTTGACTTCATTAAAGAAAAAGTTAACTATCCATAGTTGCCCATTAATTAGCTCAAAATTAATCGGGGGTTTTTTTTCTACGTTGCACACCGCGATAAAATTATCTTTCCAATCGTGCATAACACTTGGTGGTCATAGCCTAGAGATAGTTCGGTATTAAGCGTGCACAGACCAACACACCTCACAAAATTACTAAAAGGGGAGATTTTGCCATGTTAAAGTAAAAGTCAGACCTAAAAATTCAGAAAACTAAATGAAGATCAGCTTTGATTTAAATCTGGAATATATGAAACCCCTAAATATCCTAATTTAGTTTCGATCACCTATGGACATATCAAATTCCTCTTCAATTATAACAGTTGAAGATGATCTAAGAATGCCGACAGAAAGACAATTTGACTTGTTATATTTGGGGTTTTCGTATGACGAAGTTAGACAGGTGAGATTGATCTCTTTCGAATTTTTTTACCTTTTCAGATCAGTGACATTTTCGACCATTTTAAGAATGAATATAAGGAGGCCACAAAAAATACAAGTGTATCTTTAGCCACCTTACTTCAACAATTTTCGAATTTCATCTCAACTAATGCGCCAGGTATATATTTGAAAATAATAATAAATTTGAAATATTTTTAAATTTCAGAAAAATTGAAATTAATATCCCTTTGCTTTAATCTTTTAGAGCTTGGAAACTCTAGAAAAGACGTCCAGAGAGCGTTAATAAAAGAGGTCCCTTTTATTTGAAATTGAATTTAAAAATAGAAATTTTTGCAGAAAAGAGAAATCTCCATAGAGGTTGAGGATGAGTTAAGGGCTAAGAGAAGTTCTTTAACTTTTTCACCTAGGTTAGTTTTTAAAATTTACTTTTAAAAGCCTAAGATTTTTAAATTCAGCGGTCGAACTAACTCACCTCCCTTAGAGGATATTGGTAGTGATGACGCTTGAGAGGGAATTCTTAACGGTTTAAATCGAGATGTTAATAATTCTTAAATATTTGATTAGTAAATCATTAAATTTTACGGTAAATTATATTGATTTAGCAATTACTTCTATAGTCCCTAATTTTTTCGTTCCTGTCCATTCTCGTTCTATCTTCAAAAATTCAACCCGTCCCATAAAAAGTGATTATTGGGCAAGTCTGCCCAAAATTTTCTTATCTTGTTTGTTCTAAAAATGTTCAGCTCAAAGATGTGCAAAATGTCACCAGCCAGACAGCAATAAAGCAAATGCAGCAAGCGATGACTAGCATTTCACATTTTGCACAGATAATCCAGACAGCTTTGTAGCCAAAAATCAATATGTCGAATGAGTGGAAAACCATGCTTTATGTACACAAGTTAATATTCGTTTGATTTTCAGTATAGAATGTTTGCACTTTTATGTTAGCCTACGAAGATTTCATTAGTTTGTATAAAATACTCAGTAATTTTTATCAGATTATTTTGATTTTTGATGGGCTCCCCTGGAAAAATGTTTATTTTTCCAAAAAGTGAAACATTGAGTGAAAATGAAGGAACGTGGGTTAAAAGCGATTTGAATTATTGGATGAAAAATGATCCTGTTCAATTGAGGCTCAACAATGCCCATATTTGAATTCCCAAAGCTCTTATGAATGATCTGATTGAAACCACGAGATTCAAGCTATTCACAAAATCTCTTTTTTCAGATAAAATTCCGGAAAATTCATTCAATTGTTGATCAATTTTGCCTGACATAGTTTTTCTTTCTATTGATGTACTGAAAGTTGCTCTGTCGATTATAATATATCGATCATATTTGAATAATCGTCGTCTGTCTGCGGGGAATTGGATGATAAATAGGCCATAACACACAAATCATTTACTTCCTCTTTGGTGAAATAGTGGCCAACATTGCAGCTCGTCGTGGCATATGGAAATAATAGTCTAGGGTAAACATTATTTGTCATATTTTCACCTCTTTTCATAAACGCCATTTCCTTCCAAGATGATTAGTCATTTTTATTATTTTCATGGTCGTTAGCAAATCTAAATAAGTTTTGACGCGTAGACTGCACTCTCAAATTTCGGTTGAGTGTAGTTTTATTCCACTTTTAAAAAGTCGCCGGAAAGAAAGCAATACAGGTCTACACGAGGACCAGTCAAAATTACTAATCACGACACTCTTCAGAGATATTTACTCCAGTAATCTGCAATTTTCTGCAGGCTAGATAAAATCGCTCCTGCCTTGTATTCCCTCGCATCACATCCATTATTATTGGTAGTTTTATCGATTTTATTATTTGAACGATGGCTCTAATCGTATATTTTGAGCAAATAAATACAAATTTAACCTAAAGGCATAGCAGGATGTAGAAGTGAATGATAAGATAAGCTATTGGCAATGGAGCGCAATGTGCAGTGTGCAGTGTGCAGAGTGTTGACCTCCAAACCTTTCATCTTCAAACATTCTATTCCCATTCTCTTTTTCTATATTCAATATTATCTTCCATGTCTATTTACTTTTTTTTTTCTAATTCATTGATCTGCCTTATTAATTTCTGCCAGACTGTGTGTACATTTCGNTCTTTTTTTTTCTAATTCATTGATCTGCCTTATTAATTTCTGCCAGACTGTGTGTACATTTCGATTCGATTTGGATCTTTCATCAATAGACTAGACATATTTCGACTTTCACCTGAGATTGTTACGATTTTCGACCACAAATTTGCTCGTTCTGCGAATTTTTATCGATGTTTCTTTTTCGCTGGATGCCCGAAAAATGACAATTTACGCCCTGTCTGGGAGCTTGTTAGTTCTACTCATTTCGAAACTCTCTACAACATCAATATGCACTGATTTAGTCTAATAATCCATCTAACTTCGGAATTTCACGTACCATTTTACTCTTTTCGGGAATTCTAGTTTGTAGAGAATCGTTTGAGAACATACGCTTTCAAAATCGAATGCAAGTAGGAACTATTTGTAAAAGTTACCTTTCTCTGCAAACCTTTGATAAGATTTACTTCAGAACTTTAATCATTATTATTTCTTGAAAAGAAAATTTATCAAGAATTCAAATTTGTAGATATATTCTTCAATTTTGTGATTTCTTCAGCATTATTGCTAATCGCGTTTCATTCTGAACAACAATTAATTTTGCTGATTGTTTTCCATTTAGGAGCAATTATTGCAGATTTTTGTCTTATTCTCCTCTATCCTGCACCGATATTTGAAGCCCATTTTTGGATTTATAGCGATTATCAGGCCATATTCCTAATCCCTCATAGAGATAAAAGCCGAGAAATTGCCGCAATTGGGAGAATAGCAGCAAAAGATTGGAGCAATTAGAGATGGAGAGAATTTGTGAAATAATGACGAATAGTATCAAAAGGTCTTGAAAATTGTGCTCTATTATTTGTGAGATGAACGTTGCTTAGCGGGAAAGGTGAGACGCTGGTGCGAATCGCGAGTGAAAATAGTGTGAGGAAGGAGAGTGCGGCGAGGACGCAAATGGACAAGGAGGGAAGGCCTCGCATCGACGTTAGAGTTCAGAGAAAGAGGTAACGTTCATCTCATAGATAATAGAGGCACATCCCCTATTGAGAACTGACCAATTCGGAACTATTTGTGAATAGGCGTTCCTGAGCTGTCTAACAAAATAGTTCCGAATTGGTCAGTTCCCAATAGGGAGTGTGTCATAATGGAAAGCATGATAGAGCGTGGTTTAGGAGTTTAGGAACGCTCATTCTGTGAATGTTGTAATAATTTTGCCGAATAATTTCTCGGAAAATCTTTTTTTTTTAATGAGACGGAGTTTCGGTTGATTCTGTGTTCAGAACGAGGATAAGTGTATAAGTACCGTTTATCATCAGGTGGATTTGCCCGTTTCGCAACTAACACATTCACGCTAACCAAACTCTCTTCCGAAGCTCTACCTCAACTGCCTTCAACTTCTATTTTTCCAATTCAAATTTTCAAAGGCTTTCATTTCGAAAGAGGTTTTTTTCTTGTTTAAATTCTGAATCAATCATCCATTGGAACTTATTGTATGACTTGAGCTGTGCATATTAGAATATCTTTCTGCGAAGAGTAAATATTGCCAATGGAGTAAGTGTTTGCGAGAGTGACCGATGAGTGGAAGAGGAGGGAGGCGGCCAAGAGAGGAGGGCCAGGGAATGAGATCGAGTAAATTCTTATCCCTCCCTCTCATGGTATTCACCAAAGCCAATGGATAGACACCTGTCTTGTTTGCACCGGTCAATACCAGCTAACTCAGCACTCCCTTTTCGCTTGTGTTAATTGTCTTATTTTTTTTGGAAAACTCGTTTCAAATTCAGAACCTTCCGATCCTCTGATCTCGTCTTTGGTAATTACTCCTACTTTCATTTGGGGCATTTCTTCAATCGCTCATTCCACAATCATGATTGCCATTCCCATTATTCTCTTCGTTTTCTTCCTCACTAACGGTAAGCTCGTGGTGGCCAAAGTTTGAAGCAAACATTATGGATGCAGAATTGCACGTTCATAAACGGGGTAATAGATATTTCTGAAACTTGACAATGGTAAAAATTTGCTCAAAACGTTAGTAAAATCGGCTCACGGTATGTGTGTTCCTAGCAGAATGCACCGTAATGATGATTGTTTCAAACTTTTACAGCTACTTTATGGTATCGGTTGAGAAAATAAAATGATGGAAGTTTTAGCCAATTCCATTCTAATCGAGAAGGATCGCCAGAATGAGATCTTCTCCATTGACATCGACCAATTCGATCCCATCACTACGAAAAATACAACCAGCAAGAGCGCACTCCAGGCCTATGGAAACGCCATCATCGAGAAGATTCGTCGGGGATATTTTGTTTTGTGTAAGTCATTCCTTGAAAGTCCACTTTTTCAAATAGAATAATTTCAGTTGGAGAACGAATCGGTAAGCAGGCCGTCCTCTGCAACTGCACTGAGAAATGTGACAAAAGGCTGGTTAAATTACTGGGGACGGCTTTCGAGGTTAGAAAATAGCCTTTGAAGAATTGATTTCACATTTTTAGAACATCACTGTGAGCCAGACGGGTTATTGCTGGATGCAGAGGACCTACCACCCCGAATTCGAGACATTCGAACCCATTCTCAAATTCGGGTAAGTCAAACTGTTCGAAAGATAAAGCATTTAAAGAGAGTTTTAGGCCTCTAGATACCTCACCCTGGAAAGATTCTTTCGCTTGCAGGTCATTTTCGGGTACAAGGTCGATCTGCTGCGACACTCACTTCTGCACTTCACTTTATGAGATCCCTGTAAGCATCAAGTATAGTCTGAAGGAGAATGTGCAAATTTTAGCCAGATTGGAGTATCATCTTCACGGGTGTCTACAGGCACGTCTTCAAGAATTTCATTTTTTTCCTATTCCCATTCACCGCTGTTTTGCTAATTACGCTTGTAAGATTTATAAACAACAGTCTGAAATTCAGCGAAGGTTTTAGTTAACTTTGTGGTTTCGTTTCCGAAAGCAAAAAGGAAACAATAAACGGGTTGTCAACCACAAAATATCCCCCGTTTGGCTCCACTCCCGGTTGCAGCGATGGCTTCCTGGCAGGTCGTTTAAAGAAGAGAGGCAAAAATTCTCCGAAGAAGAACACTTTGACCTGAAGCAATTTCTTAATCGTACGGAAGATCTGTACGGGTATTTATGATAGAAAAATAAAATTTTAAAATATCGAATAGATTGAAGTAACATGATTGATATATGTTTGTTTGGCTTTCTATCTATCCTTTCGCTTCTATAAGTTCAAAGCTAGCTCTCATTTTCACCCAATTAGTTGAATTTAGATGTAGCTTACCATTGAAGTGTGAAAAACCTGATACGAAGCTTTCAAATTGGCAGCTTGAGCTTTTCGCAGCCCATAGGAATATTGCAAGGCTTCTGCTGATGATAGCTTCACCTAACAACAATTTCACTAGTATAGCAATGGCCCAGCTTGATGCTTTCCTAATTCAGAGTCGATCAGCTACTTCAAGACGAGAACAGGGACAAGTTCGAAGAGCTTCCCGATGTTCACAGGGAGCGTGGACTCAAGTTGGCCAGCAGAATTGCTTTCGGCGGACGAACTGACCTGACTGCAGAATGGTACGAGAGGGAGCTTGACATTCTGAGAAACCTTCGCAATAAATATGGGGTAGGAAGACTATGATGAGCAAAAAATCGGCAAATTTTAGGAACTGAACATCGATAGATGGGAGTACACTGATGGAAATTCCTGCGCCGCTTCTTTCAATTCATCAACAAACCTGGAAAGGGTCGAATTCGATACAATGCTTGAAGGGTAAGTGGAAGAGCGAATGGATCAGTTGATGGGCATACTTGTTCAGAATATCACGCCGAGCCAAAAAATCGAAGACGTTCAAATATCTGATGGCTCTCAGGGAGGCACATGGCGACCGTCTTGACATTTCCTTCTATCAAAGCTTGGCGGGGAATCTAGTGGGTTTTGGGTATTTTAAGTAAGAACTGACTTTTCGCAGAACTTCGACATGACTCATGTGCTTCGAAATTCCGATGGTGGAAGCATAGTGACTATCAAGCCAGAGGATCTCAGCAGCTACTCAGGATCGTCAATAAGTCAAGCGGCAGAAGTTGCCGATGAAATCATCAATTTGCTGTCAGATGATACGAAAATGTGTATGTTTCAAATTTTCATTTATGAAGCACCAAAATAGCATTTAGTATGCGATGAAGCTCGCAAGGCTGAAGGAAATGGCGTTCAGAAAGGCCACAAAACTGATATCATCGGGTGTGGGCGATATGGGACTGTAGGTCAGGATCCATTGAGCCAGGCGATAGTGAAATATAGGTCTTCAAAGCGTTCTACAAAGGCGAGATCTACGCTGTCAAAGCCCTCACTTCGGAGCAATTGAACGCATACTTTTGTGAAGTCGGCATCTACGCTTTGGCACTAAGACATCCGTCCATTCTGAGTTACCTGAGGAGCGATATCAAACGTATGTAATCTATAGAGTTTGCAAAAGTGATGTCATATTTCAGCAACAACATATGGCATGGGGATGGAATACTGGATCGTGACCGAATTTCATCCAAATCTAGATCTACACAACTTTACCACCTTGAATGTAAGAGCCTGCTTGAGTGTTGGAAAATTCTCGTGTTTCAGACCATCAACATCACTACATTGCTCAGATTCGTCTCTTCGATTGCTTCTGGCCTTGAATACCTTCACTCAGAAATCAAGTCAACGCAGTGCAAGTTTAGCACGAAAAACCCAATCAATTGTCACACATTTTAGGCAAAAAGCCCTTCATTGCACATCGAGATCTGAAGGCCTCAAATGTGATGGTCAAGTCAGACTTGACTTGTTGCATCGGAGATTTCGGTCTGGCTGCATATTACCAGAGCTGGAATGATGCCTTCATCAGTCTTATGTCAAATAAGAAAGGAACACTGGTACGATGCACTAGTTGCATAAAAGATAGTTCCGTGATGTATTTTAGCAGTACCTTGCTCCCGAACTTCTAACAAATAGCGTTCCTGAAGATAACATCAAGCCTCTGCTTCAAGCTGACATTTATGCATTTGGTCTGCTCATTTGGGAACTTCTTGCTCGTACCAAATCAACGGAATTTCGTAAGTCAAAAGAGATGATAATATTCATGGTGTCATTTCAGCCGAGCCTCGTCCAAAGACTGAAGCGATTGCCTTCATCGAAGAAGCTGGAGGAAAGATCGACATTGAAGCAATCACTGACATTGTAGTAACGAAGAATATTCGACCTAAAATCGAATCGGCTTGGCTTAAAGATTCAGTACGTGACTTTTGTCCTCAAAATTTATTTCAAATTTCAGTTCGCCGCAACATTAGTTCGCCTGATGAAGTTGTGCTGGGATGAATGCCCCATTTATCGTCCTAATGCACTCATCCTCAAATACGATATAATGAGCATCGAGAAAGGATACCAAGTAGAATGACTTGTTTAAATGACGATTTTTATGAATTTTATTCATAGGATTTCCTGAACAGAGTCAAGCATTTAAAGCATCGTGTCTTTGCAAGCCGGAAGAAGCTCAGTGCCAAGCAAGCTACCCAGTCCAAATCAATGTCTGCACTTTCTCAATTGTCGAGTCGGGAAAGTTCGGAGGTAAATTTTACATATTAGCAAAAACCAAGTTTCCCACAGAATTACATCTACTCCATGATTGCTTCTCGATGCCCAGAATTGATGCAGTCGAGCTCAACTCTGCAGCCCGAAGCCGACTACACGAATCATTGTGAAAGCTAGCACAAGTAAGCGACTTTATTATGCAAATATCAATCATCCTCAAGTATATTCACAAAGATTGAATTTATTGATGTAAATTTAATATTTTAAATTCTAATTTATTCTTCAATTATGCATAATCGTATCTTGCTGATCTATTTGTAGAGAATGCTAGAAGTTTCTGTAAAAAACAAGTTTGGTCATTGCTTTAATTGTCTGCCTGTATTCGAGTTCTTTTTCATGTCTTTCATTTTATTCAAAATATCACTTTTGCCATTCATTGTGGTACTTACGCCAACTCTTTTCAGGAAAAATTGCATATCGATCTCATTCATCATTCACTAATATGTGTACAAAATTTATCATATTATTTTGAGATTGTTGTTTCCATTAATTTATTAATCGATATTTACAAATAATAAAATATTCATTCATGGGGCGATAGTGAATGCTTCTGCTTTTCTTTGGACGGCAGATTTTCGGGGATTGGAGTTAGGTCTCGAGTTTGGCCTTGAGCTCGATGTCGCAGAATCATATTGATCGGTTTGAGAATTGTGATAATCGGCCGTACGATCGCTTGGAGTCGATCTGAAATCCTTGGGGTAATTTCATCCAGATAATGAGTTAAATTAATTTGAAATTTGGAGGGTTGGAGACTGAATCTGAGTCGACCATCAAGAATTTTTAAAACAGGAAAAGAACTTTGAACTGGACATCCCTAATTTTAGGAGTCGGAAAATCGTCCCACCCCTTATTCAGATTCATGAAAAGGTTCAATAAATTTGCAATAAAACATTAATTCATTCTGAATCTCACCTCGAATTTGGTCTTTCGACGCTGTTTCTCCTAGCATCATGTTCGCCATTCGGTTTGTTCCTCAGAGTCGGAATGACAGCACTCTGTCTCTGCTGCTGCTCTTGCTTCTGCTGATTCGCCTGTTCCATCCTCTGCTGCCAGGTCGGTTTCTTCTCCCACCACTCCAGTTGGGGTGGCTGATCGGATGAATCTGGCCTCCGATCGTCGTATTCTGTAAAATTGGTGATGTTCAAGTCCTTTTCTAATAAAATGTGATTCCAATGGTTCTGAAAAAGAGCTTGATCCTGCAAACGTGATGCGTGGTTGGGTGATTGTGTTCTAAATAAGAAACAGGATGGGATAATGAACAAGATTCTATCGAAAGTTTCATTTTGTTGCTTTTTCTCTGTTGCATCACTGTTAATTTAGAATCCATTGGAAAAGGCGAGGATATGTTTGCCCACCTCGATGAACACTGCTTCTTCTTCGGGATGCAGCATTGTGATTTCTCATTTGTGGTGGAGAAGCAGCTCGCTGCTTGGCTCTTCTACAGAAATTGAATAATGTTCAAGTTTTATTATTTCTAACCTTTGCTCTTCTTTCTGCTCCTCATAAATTCTCCGACTTCTCTCTTCAGCAATCCTTGCTCTTTCTCGGATCTTGCGCTGCTCCTCTTCTTCTTCAGCTTTGATCCGCGCTTGATATTCGTGAAATCTAAAACATGTTCATGATTTTATTCTCGGTAATCGAATTTTCGTACTTTCGAATTTCCCGCTCTTCTAGCTCGCGTTCCTTCTGCTTCTCTAACTCTTTTCGCCGTCGATTTTCCTCCATTTGTTGTTGCAATTCAACCCGATGTGCTTCGGTTGGCGATATTCCACTGCAAGTTCTCTCATTGCTGCAAAAATTCGAGTAAATTTACGTTTTCGTCAAATTTGGAGTGCTGAACGCGAGACTTCCATTCATGTTGTTATTTCTTATTGCGGAACGCATATTCTTTATGTTCTGTAATGCAGTCGCTTGCTGGGTTTCACTATCGGAGTGATTCGGATGATTGTCTCTCCTCATTCCATGAGCAGCCTAAAATTCATATTCAGAAAAAAGAAAAATGCTTCCAATTACCGGCGGGTCAAAGTAATTCCCAATTGGCTGATTATATTGCTGAGCATCGTTGTGAGAATTATAGTAATTGGTATTTTGCTGATTATTCGAGTAGCCATTAGAGTTGGGATAATTGCTTTGCTCCTGTCTCTGTTGAGCATAATTGTTTTGGTTGGAGCCATTAGAATAGCTAGACTTGTAGGCATTCTGACTCTGATTTTGCTAAACCATAAATAATTTCACGAAATCATTGTCGAAACAATTCACCTCTCTATCATGGAACTTGGCAATGATTGGTATGGATGGAGAAAATGAAGGTCGAACATCAGGACTTGACGCCTGAAAGTTTGAAGGAATGGGTGATGTCATCGTCTGCCAGTCGTATGGAGAATATGAGGGTGAAGGATAAAATGGTGCGTTTTGCAGAGGGCAAGGTGGTGCTCGATATGAATGTTGTGCTAGATCCAGGTATTGTGAAAACCGTGCCTAAATAAGGATTTGGTGATACCCTTGTCCCAATATAAAAACAAACATGTACACAGCACGCAATTACATTAACACTTCGATTGAGATCAAATATTTCCTTTCGTCAATTTATAATTCTGCTAAAGGAATGACTGTAACCTACGTGATGAGACAATTGCTGGTTGATCAAAGAATTCGTCTGAGAGTCGACTGGAACATACACCAACTTTCCATCGATTTCAACCAGTCGCAGTCCAACCACAGTACCCAGAGAATTGGCAGATTTTGTTTGAGCGTAGTAATCTCCATTTTCTGGATAATATGTCTGGGAAGATATTCTTTTGAATTTATAAAGACATTTTGAAGCTTACTTGCTTCTGACCATTCTTCATTTGAGTTTGTTGAGTAGGTCTGTTGTTTTCGGTGACGTTTGGCAGTGACAATCTTGGGGCAGGATTGTAGTAGAGCGATTTTTGGAGATCTCTCTGGAAGTTCAAGGAAAATCTTTAGTAAAAAAATCTGTCTTCTCTTTACCTGATCCGATTGCATAGAAGCATTGAAATGATATGTTCTGACCATCTTGACTGAAGAGGGCCTTTAATGAAAGAACCGGATAGATATTCTGAAAGAATATTGGGTTGGTCCATAAGTTCGTAGCACATCTAATAATTGTCTTTATATCTGACGAATCCAATAAGGTTTCTGTATTAGTGCCGCTAACGTATGGGCTTTTACATCATATATCTCAAATCCGTGGCTTCACCGAGTACGTGTAAAACAACGTGGTTTTACATAATGATCCCTTCTTAGGTAGAAAATCGATTTTTTAAAACTCGTCTATATTGAATTTTGGGATAATTTTACGTGCAAAATACGAATTGGTCCAATCTATTTCTAGATTTCTATATTATCGTAGAGTGGAGTGACGGAGTTTTGAGACATACCATGAAAAAGTCAATACGCTAGTGGTGTTAATACAGAAAACTCGATTTAAATTCGTCAGATACGAAGAAAGTTATTCGGGCGTGCTGTGAACTTATGGACCAACCCAATAGTACTACGTTGTTCTGAAGAAAAACGCAGTGGATATTATGCAGAAAAACGTGAAACAGAAAATAATAGCGAGTTTTGTGTTGCGAGCCAACGACTATTCGAGAAAGGGACACAGGAAGCTGTGATGGACACGTGAAATATGCACGAAGCAGGACGGGAAGTGCTCATTCTTCGAGAATGGTTTCTATTATGGAACGCTGATGCTATATTTAGAAGAATATAATAATACTATAAATGGAGATAGTATAAATGAAATCAGAGCTCTTTAGGTTTTCGAAATCGTTTCTTCGCGATTACATAAAATCATGATCTGCTATTGGATAATTTCGCAAAACAATACGAGATCTTCAGGAAGAGAAATAATTTCACATCGTTTTGTCGAGGTTCAATAAATATGCAAATTAGATGAAGAATAAAATAATGACAAACCGCGATTAATAAAAAAAGTGCGTCGACTAATGGAAATACCTCGAGTTTTATTAGGAAATCTCCTCGTGAATTGTGTGGTGCAATTCCTCTAGTCGTTTCCTTGACAACTGGCTTGTAGCAAAGAATGAAAGAATGCCAAGAAGGAAGGCAAGGAGTATGAAGGACTTGCAGTGACTGGTCAGGGCATGACCGACTGGCACAGAGATGTCATGTCAGATGTCAGCTTTTGAAGTATTTGAAAGAATAGACAATGAAGGAATGAATAATTGAGCTTTGCTACCAGTTCGTGACTGTCAACAAGCCACAAAAGTAAGCTACCTTGGATCTTCAGAGATCTCGAACTGATGCAAAAAAATTGAATTCTAGAAAATTGGAGTCGAATTTATTCTTCAACACTTCCGAATCGTAGTTGGGCCGAAATCGGCAGACTCGGGATCAGAGTCCGAATTCCTTCTCGTCCTTGATCATGAGGTCAAAATGCAATTCAGCAGAATTATAATTAAAAAGAACTATAATTTCAGAATCATTCATGCTCTGGTAGATTTACATAGTTAAATTTAGTTACAAGACATGGCGGTGTTTTAGTGCGGAAGATAAATGACATGCATTATTAAGAATTTTAATCAATCCACGAAACATGCATAACTTCTTCATGGTTATCATCCATTACTCATCTAATCTTCGTAAATCACTATCAATGATCAATTGACAAGAATTTATGAGTCAATCTTTGCAAAGAGGATGGGCTCTCATAACTACAAAAATATTGTCTTGAAGGAGAAGGAAGAGGAGAAGTGAAAAAAACAAAGCCAAAGTGGCAGTCCTCCGAATGTTTGACTGTTTGTCAGATGTGTGATGGATTTGATCTTTCTCCAATTTTTTCATCTTTTCTCCTTTATTTTAGTAAAGTCAAGAGGGCAAACTCTCTTTCTTCCTTCTTCCCTCTTCTCTTCTGTATCTCTATTTCGTGGATCACGCAATGTCATTTCATCATCGGTCGATATTTTATCACTGCTGTTCGCATTATGATTCGTAATACTTTAGAGTATTTTATTTCTTATCACTAGAAAGAAAGTGCCTAGAAAGGTGTCAAAATGAGAAGTTTTGCTGAAATAGAATATCATTCTGTTCATTCTTCTTTTCCTTGGCGATTTCATGTTGAAATATTCTACTCATACAGGAATTCCTACACTCCACATATTTTTCACTCATTACTCTCTCCTATCTTCGTATAGGAATAATTATGATTTTCATTCAATCACATGTTTTTGTGATAACAATCTCGCTTCAAATGATGCAATACGCAACGCGATCGATTTTCTGCACTAATTGTGCAAAATAACGCGATCATTTAGTGTTTATTTCAATTGCTATTTGAATTGAATAGGTGTTTAGTTCTTTTGTGCGTGTGTGTCTATGATTCCCTCTATTTTGACAATGAGTGACTCACATTTTGACTGTCTCAGTTCAGCGCGTTTTCCCCGATCCTCACTCCTCTCCCTCTCATTTCCATACAGTCTTTGCAGATTGTTGCATTTCTACAACAGGTTCAAGTTGTCCTCCCTCTTCTCTTCTCTGGCAGATTTGCCTCATTTCTCCTTCCGAAACTCCTCAAATTCTTCGTCTGACAGACGTCATAATCGTGCATTGTTCGTAGACTAATCGTAAATCGATTGATCGTTTCTTTCATTCTTAGTCATTTGGATTCGTTGCGACTCTTTTCAATTAAAATTTTTCATCATAGATGTAAGATTCAGAGAAAAATTATTCAATCATCAGCGTTCTCTCTCGTATCACGAAATTTGTACAATTCTGACTACTAGCGATAATTTCAATCATCCACTCCATTTCAGATATCGAAAACTTGGGAGTTCAATTTGGATATTTTGTGCTTCTGAGCTACGGCTCCAATTTCGAGCCATGGTCTGGCAACACATCAAGAAGATATTGCTGGCGATATGGAACTGGTGAGTTTTGAATTGCATTTTTCTATGCTATTCTTTTTTTGCAAACCTTGCTCAAAATAACCGGAAGGAGAAAGGTCGTGCCATTGATAAAGGATAGATCGCCATAAGATAAGAAGAATATCATAAATCATGAAACATTTCAGCATATCTTGTCACAATTGATATCTATTGATTTATTTTCTTGATTGGAAAATAATAGATTTTCAACATTCTCACCAAAATTTACACACAATTGACTATTTTTAGTTTTGGTTTGGAAATCGGGTTTGTAGTGCATATTTCTGCGTAGAATGCGCATTTTTATGATTGCAAAATTGCGAGACTGTAAGAAAGAGAAAGTATTCCTTAACATTGCCTGAGACAAATCGATTGCTATTCGGAGGAAACGTGAGAAAAGATGGAAAGGAAAAGAGAGATCAGACAGATAAGAGAACGAGAGATAATGGGAACGGATAGAGAACAGAAAGAAAGAGATTGCGCACATAGAAGAACTGTCAACAAGGAGAAAATAGACTGAGAGAACGTTGTCTGGTGGCAAGAGAAATAGTGAGAAAGACTGTAGATAAGCGATGGAGAGGGCAAAGAAAGATACAATGAAATAGTAGTGTGAAATGAAGAGAGAGCAGAGAGTGCAGAGATCGAGAAAATGTTTCAGATGTCTACCACACTTTTTCAGCAATATTGAGCATATTATTTCTTCTTACTGATTTGTATGGTGTTTTAGTATTTTAGCAAAGCTATTCATATTGTATCTTTATTCAAATTGGCCTAATTTAAACAAGAAATTGCACTTTTCTTATCAAAATTTGCAAATTTAGATAATTATCATTTAATAAATCTTCGTGAAAAAATCTCTCACGACATTATTCACTCATGGAATTCGTATTGAAAAATTAATTAGAATTGTTTCAATTTTACCTCTACACTAATGAAGTTCTTTGCCGAACACTAGTGTCGAATGACGAGGAAATAAAATGGTCTTAGCATTGATAACTTCTCCTGAAATAGTATTACTTCCGATCACACTATTACGTAACAACTTTTTGTGTCTTGTATGAATTTATTGCTTTATATTTGGCTGTTGGTTACGGGATGATTCATTCATGAATATCGATTCTTTCTATATTGCCGATCAATTCAGAGGCTTTTCAGATATCCTTCTTTCAGTATCAATATCCACTATTCGCACCAAATTTCCTCCTTATCTTTTTTCCTAAACTTGCCGAATCTGCGTTGTAGTGTCAGCGAATTTGACGAATTCTTGTAGGTTTTCAATTGTAAAGAGATAAATTTGAAATAAGTGAAAGACCATTGGTTTGTGCGAGTGCAGCAGTGTCAAGCGATCAAGCGATTCAACAATATTCTATTTCGAGCTGATCTTCTCTTGATATAACTTATTTTGAGAGCGATATTTTGATTCCGATGCTATATTTTTCTTTGGAATATCATTATTCCAAACGAATTTCAAACTTTAAGATGAGACTTTTAGGATTCGAGGTGTGTTTATGATGGTATTCTGCTGTGCGCAGGGTACCAAAGATGAACAGACCAAGAGGATCGAGAAAGAGTTGAAGAAGGAAAAGGAAGTACTGAGACGGCAGGTACACATATTCACCTCTTTTCTAGCACAAATGACTGTTTTAGATGAGAATCCTGCTTCTTGGATCAGGAGAATCTGGAAAATCGACTTTTATCAAGCAAATGGTGATTATTCATGGCGCTGGTGAATTCACTGCTGATGAGGTTCGAGGTTATAGGCAGCAGATTTACCAAGTGAGAACTTTTACATTCCATTGTCATTAAATTTCTCCTTGGATGTAAAACTCGATGAGAAAGCGCAATTTAGAATGTTATTTCGGCAATGCGAGTTTTACTTGATGCCCGGCAAAAGTTGAATATTTCTTGGGAAATACCAGAACGAGCAGAAGATATAGACAAAATCATGAAGTGAGTTGAAGTCAACTTCTTTCGCTGATTTCGTATTCAGATTCACGGTAGCTGATTTATTGCGAGGCATTGACTTTGCGACCTTTGTTGAAGTTGCTCCTATCATTCGAGAATTCTGGAGTGATGCATCAATAAAGAAAACCTATGAAAGGAGGAATTTGTTTCAAATTGTAAGGAGGAATGATATATTCGAGAAAAATGAAAGTTATTTCAGAGCGACTCCTGTCAATACTTCTTCGACCACATAAGTCGAGTTGCGATGCCGGATTTTCAACCCACAAACAAAGACATTCTTCTGTGTCGTAAAGCGACTCGCGGCATTTCTGAGCACATTTTTGAAATTAACAAAGTTCCGTTTCGATTCATTGATGTCGGAGGTCAGCGATCTCAGCGGCAAAAGTAAGAGAATATTCTAAAAGGCCTTATTGAATTTTTTTTAGATGGTTTCAATGCTTTACTGATATCACTAGCATTTTATTCATGGTAGCAAGTAATGAGTATGATCAGGTATGAAATTAAAACTCGGATAATTTAGCACTTAACGACTGAAAATTTTGTAATGTCTTACGAAATAACGTGGAAAAATATCTTATTTGTCTTTTTAATTACACTGCTCTAGGTTTCATACGATGAAATGAATGAGCATTTTTTCTTTCCCCTAGGAATAGATGTGTTGAAAATGTTCATCTTCAATTTTAGGTAATCTTGGAAGACCGAAGGACGAACCGAGTTGTGGAGTCTCGCTCAGTCTTCGAGGCGATCGTCAACAACAGAGCTTTTGTCAATGTTTCTATTATTCTCTTCATGAATAAGAGCGATTTGCTGAAGGAAAAAGTACCAAAATCCGATATTCGACAATATTTTGCTGATTTTACGGGTGACCATTTGTCGGTAAGTATGCCATTTAGAAATATTCAAGAAATTTATCAGCGCGAGATAATTTTTAATGACATGAAAGCCAAACACATTACTTTTCGTGAAATATTGTTGAGAATAAAACCTGATGACGTCTTTTTTCCCTTTTCTTTTATTCTATTTTACAATTTAAGATTGCTGAATTTTGCATTAAATTTCTTTGAAATTACCTGAAGCATTGTTATTCCAAATGTCTCATCGAGCATACCTTTATTCGATTCAGGTTCGTGACGTGCAATTCTTCTTGGTAGACAGATTCGAGAACTCGCGGAAGGATCGGGCTCGACCCTTCTTCTATCACTTCACGACTGCAGTCGACACTGAGAACATTCGACGAGTGTTCCGCGACGTGAGGGAAACCATTCTCGAGCAGAATCTGGCTACCCTCATGATGCAATAGAAGAAGACGAAGTTAGTCTTTTAGAGGGGAAAAATGATTTGTAGAATTGTAAAATATTGAAAATTGATTAATTGATGATTATGAAGATTAGCCATTTTTCTGGCATTTTTGTTTTTTTTATAACCCTGAAGCATTTTTAAAATTAATTGGAAAATTTAAGAGAAGTTATGAATATTGAATACACAAATTCTATCATCTGAAATCACTTAAATTTTTACAAATTTGATCTTAAATCGTAATTTAATTATTGACTCGCTGTTATTCGCAGCACAATGACGACCTTTACTATTGATAGGAAAATTTATTCCTTTGTAAAAATAGAAATTGAATCCTGATAAAATGTTTAATGAAAGCGCAACTAACTATTTTTGGATTCAGTTTAGAAACTTTGTACACGATAATCCCATATTCAATCCACTACTCATTACAATGGTGCAGTTTCCAAATGCTGAAACGAGTTCAGAGATTATATAATTATTCGTTTTCTTTTTTATTTTTTAATAAATAGCCATAAAATAATGTGAATAATAAATATTGATTTTCACAACTATGCCATATTGAATGTTTCACGCTTCTATGTTCTGTTCTGATTTTCACAGAAGAAGCTAAGTGCGTCCAAAACAATGTTTTTGCGCCTTTGCATCAAACTATGCGGTCTGCATTGATTTTCTAAAAATTCACACATTTATTGCCAATTTTACAGCACGAAATTTTCCCTTCACTTTTTCGGTCAGTCAAAGTCGAAATTATTTTGATTTGAATTTCAGTTGTCCAAACACTTGGTTCATCTAGAACGAGGATGTTTACGATATTTGCTTTTTGAGTAAGGACATTTGTTGTGCCAGCCGCGGAGTCGAATTATTGAATCATCAGCATTCATTGATGATGGGATTCAAAATGATAGATGCTATAATTTCACAAAATGTGTCCAAAATCATTTAGATTTTCAGGACAGTTATCCGTATTTTACAATATTTTAGCTTTACGTCATATCTTCGTGCATTTTCCACAATTTTGCTCAAAAATTTTGAGAAACCCTCATTTTCAACTTTGGATTATAAATTTCGTTGAAAATCTCTGCAAAATCCTTTCTCTGTCCATTTTATCGACCAATCTGCCCTCTGCCCTGAGGCGTTTTCAATCTGCTAGCCGTTTTTCCTCCACATTCTACACGTTCGCTGCCAGCTCGAGCCGATCATTTATTCATTTCTGCGCTCTTTTCTCCTCTCAATATCCCTTACTCTCTCATCCATATTCCCATGTCAAAGCCACCAATATTTTCTCACATTTGTTTTGTAACAATTTGACTGATTTTTCCTTCTCTTTGATCCCCTCTGACTATGTTCTCAACATCTTTTTCCCATCAATCGACCTTTCAAATGAGATAAAACCAATTATCTTCGCTGATTTATTGAAATACCTGACATGATTTTATCTATCACATTGCGCCGCTGATTTTGATTACTAAATCAAGCCGTGCATTCATTTTTTATCCAGTCCATTGACGCCAAGATTTCTTTCTCTTTCATTGGGTTTTTCTTCAAATTGACGATTTGTCTGCCAGAATCAAAAATTTCTATCCACATCAACAAAAAATCCTATTTCGTTTAGCATATCTTCGGATCTATAAAAAAACTTTCTATTTTCAAACCCTCTATTTCATTCATTCTTATTTCGAACTTCCAGATTTTTCATATGTTCGTAATTCTGTTTTGTAATAGTATCTGTTCCGTTTCTGTGCCTGTTTCTGCCTCAAAATCGTATGACTACGAACGTGAACATCTTCTGCGACTCGTTCAGTCATCCATATCGAATATCACCGAATTTCTCGTTCTTCTACTCGATTGTTCCTATTTATTTTGCCTAATCTTTTTCGTTCTAGAAATTTTTACCCTCCTGCATATTCTGCTGGAGCATTGGATAGGGTATAAAGCGTTGTTGGCTGATCGGATTTCACGCACTTCTCGTCTTCGGCAGCAGACTCATTGTCTTTCTGTCAGCCACAACACACATCACGCACAGCACTTTGCCGAACTGCTTGACTCGGTCGATTCAGCAACCAATTCTTCATTCGAAAGAACGCTGATTTCCTAAATATTCTTTTATAATAATTGTTTCATGAAGTTGCCACGGATAAATAACATGCTGCATTATAAATCTGCAGCTCTTCTTATTGCCATCATAGTGATGTTTGCAGTGGTAAGATTTGAGTAGTTTATGAAAATAAATAAGATACCCAAAAATTGTCGGACTTGCGCAAAATGACTATTTGGATATCTCAAGCCCTAAGTCATGCGAAATAGAGTAGAGATGTATAAAAAAGAATCTTTTTTCAAAATCATTTCACATAGCTTGAAGACACTATGTTTCCAAGTTGCATGCAAAACGATGTAAATTTTCGGTGATTATATTATGAAATCAAATCAAACCTTTCAGCGAAATATCTTCATTGAAATTTTCAGGCATCAGCCATGATGCTGCTTATATTCCAACCAAATCATTGCGAGATCGGCGCACCAGCATTTTACCAGGTTCATAATTTGTACAGGGTGTGCTAAAATAATAATTATGCTATTTTCATCTACATTTGAATGCAAATCTATCTTGCACGTGAATGTACCCGAGAGATCCACTTTCATCGATAATTTTAGTTCGCCAAGAGGATAACACGTGTTACAATCATAAAACCAATGTCCAGATTATAATTTTAGCGCACCCAATAGTTTTCATTTTCCATGCTTTAATTCGACTGCTTTAGCTATACATCCCGCTATTTTTGGTGAACAACATTTTTATTACGATTATGGCATTTTTGTATTGGATCGTAGTGGAGAAGCGCGACGAGGGCAGAATCCGAGCCCTCAGCCCAAACAGGTATTTTTAACGAATAGAAATTTTTCTCTACATTCGATAATATGGTGATAAATCATGAAAATTATGTAAGATGTACACCTAAACAATGAGTATGTATTAAATTCCTTTTTTATTATTTGTTATGAAATCCATTAAAGAAAACGAATTTTGCGAGCTTCGATTTTCCGTAAACTTTTTCTGATTTTTGCTGATCAGCTGGCTTCTCGAATTACTCGACGCGAACATTTCATTCTCCGCGTGTGTTTCTCGCAAAAATCCCAGAAAAATCCATGCTCACAATGAATCGAGTCGAGTCAAGTATGAATGTGAATGATTTTTTTTGGAAATATTAGAGTTTTAAAACTTACAAATATTTTCATTACCTAGAAAAATCTATTAGATATTGAATATCGTTGTTTTTCTTTCGACCATACTTTCAAGTAATTTTTAAAAAATACTGATGATGTGATGGTCAGAATTTGAAATGATGCAACGAAACTTTCTGAAATTTCGCCATTTTTATCGTGAATACCTCTAAAATCTTCTATAGATCCAAGTGCGCTCCAATACTAACCCAACTCACCTCTGCCTAATCTGGGTAAAATAGAAATAGGAAATTGGTATAAGTTTATAGACGTCTAGAAGGGATTGGAATCTACCTATTTGGATGGGCATACTGTCTATCGAAACGCTCTGACACCTGCTACAGCGTTGCACTATAATAGAGAAAGTAGTAAGGAAGAGCCCACAAATTGAGGATGGACGTGCTCTTGTAAAGGCTAAGTTATTCGCAAATATTTGTACTCATATATGTAGGTCCTATTCCCTTCTAGACATCGGTAAAATTTGTGCCGTTTCAATTTCATTTAAACCAGATTAAACAGGGGCGAATTGAGTTGTCATTGGAGCGCACTCTTTTCAGCGGCGAGAACGATATCTCACCCGCATACGAACTTTCAATGTTTCACACACATTTCGTTCGAACTCTTGGTATTCTGGGGTTATTGATTTAAAAAAATGTATATATCTTTCAATCAAATTAGACAAAAAAGATTCAGATTCGGCACTATTGATGGAGTGGAGAGCCCGATGGACGAATATTCCGAGAAGTCCGGCTTTGTGAACCATTCCTTCTACGACAATGTGTATCCCTGGGAGTACATCAAACCGAAGAAGCCCTTGCCCGCAATCGCTCCATCTCAGGCAACTTATCTGTGAATGACTTGCTCAATGGTACTCATCGTTGCTTAGCTAGTTCACTTCATGTCTTTCATTTACTGTTTACGTTATCTGCAATATCGGCGTGCCTTATTTGTCAAAGTGATGAATAAATTTGTTTGTGCTTTATTTTTTCAGTCATTTCATAGTATGGCACAAAGAAATAACATGACAAGATTCATTAGGCTAAAATATCTATCATATCGGAATTTTGACTTTTGAAGATGTCATCGGATCGGATCGAACATTTCTGACTGTCAACAAGCTATTCATAAAACCATAACTGATACAGAAAGAAGCTTTACGTTAAATGTGTTAATTCGAGATTTTTTCGAAGGAAGTAATTTAGCCAACTGAGATGATTCTTGTAGAGAATATCGCCATTTAGTTCTGGAAAATAAAATTATGCCAGTTTTGAAATGCTTTTTGAAAGAAAAAGTTTCTTTTTTCCAACTTCTTATATTTTATGCCATGTTTCATTGAATTTTCTGTTACTTTGTTTCAGCATTCGGCAAATGAAATCTCCAACAAATGTCACTCTGCATGGAGGTCAATGTAAATTCCATTATTCTTTGGCACTTTTCTCCTCGATTCTCTCAATTTTTTCCCTTCTCACACATTTCGTGTCTTCTCCTTCGCGTCGAATTTCAATCTCTGATGGGTAATAGTAGATTTTTTTCACCTAACAAAATTATGAATGACTTTCGTGAAAACTCGGGGCATTTGGAAAAGTCACCACTACACGACTAAAAACAATAATGTGTTGGGCTCAGAGAGGATAGGAAAAAACGTTCTCCTTCCTCAGCATTTTTTTTATCAAGTTGTCATATTTTCCAAGTCGCCAAAATGTGTAACTTTTCATGTTTTAGTTTGTTTCTAAAATGCATGATTTTCCAGAGATTGCCCTCAATGAGCATTATGTTCTTGTTCTATTTGGTGACTTTTCGAATGCATCTTTAATGAAGACCAGATCTAGGGAGGACGATCGTCGGAAACCCTTTGCGACCTATCCCCCATATATTTTCTTAAGAATTTTTTTGTATTTCTAATCAATCAATAACGTAAACATTCAAGTTTGCGACCTACTTCGACCATACAAAATTTTCCCTTTGCGACCTACCCCCATAGACTTTTTTCGTCTGACGAAAGTGCTCCCCCTAGGTTTGATGAAGACGTTTCATAACAAGTGATACTCCATTCCTGGGAAATCCCTTAAAGACGAATTTTTCTCCACCTTCATAAAATTTATCATGAAATTCAGTGTTGTTTCCTCTATCCATGATAATAATATTTTTGATGTTCGTGCAAATTTCGTCCCAAAAATGAGTCGTCAATAATTTATAGTTTGTCGCCAAATTGAGTGAGTTGGTTCACACAATTCTCGCAAAAATGGAATTGAATAATGGAATATTTGGATGATAGATTGCATTTTTCACTTGTAGACATTTTTGTGTGTTGGAAATGTCGCAAAAATTAAACCATTTCACAAGGGGTAAAATTAGAGTCATTTTAATAGGGCTCCGGTAAATTTATCATTTTTTCGAGAGATAATTTGGCTAAGGGTATCAAACGTTTACCATTTCTAAGTTTCACTTCAATTGAATATTTTAGTTAGAAATTCTCTAAAGCCATTTTTATACTTAGTCATGTAGACACGATTTTTCCCATCTAGTGGACCATTTTATTGCTCATGTATTTTTTTCGATTAGGTAATCGAGTGCGTATTCTCGTTCCTGGGCTCCAATTTTATCTCTTTATCGGCTTCCTTAACCGCTATGAACTTTTTTCTGGCTGCTTCCCGCACTTTCATTCAATCAACTCCGAAGACCAGCGGCCATCCAAATTTATTTCGAGAATTTAGATAAAATGAAATACGAGTTTAGATCTTCAGAATGTTGCGGAGATTATTTCTATTTATTGCATTGAGCCTTTATGAAATTATCAAAGCGAGCAATCAATGTATGATAAAGTGCAAGCAGCAACAACAATTTCTCTGCATTGAAGACCACGTGTCATCTATCGAACTTGTAAGAACTGCAGTAGTGCTCAGCATAGTCAAAAATTACAATTTCAGGAGCAGAAACTTCGAAACGTGGTGAAGAAAAACTTCAGCGTTTGTCATTTGGATACTGAAACGAATGTGGGCTACAAAGTGCATTTGGACAGTTCGATTTCGAATTTGTAAACCCATGCTTTCTCAATTCATCTTTCGTCAACACAATTAGCATCTATCAGATTTACAGAAATATCGTTTCTAGTTCCACAAATTCTCCGAGGTTCAGTTCTTTTCAATATTGATGTGTTTCAGAGAGCTCGATCAGCCAACAATCGCAATCACGTTCGTTCAATGCCCATCATCATCGAATTTTTTCGACATTTCCGTTTCTGCTCGACACTTGTGGCAGATGTCAGGTAAGAAAATCCTGATAACTTTTCATGATCATTAAAACTCTCATTAAAAATGTAATCTATGTTGTTTCACAATTTTTGATTCCAAAAAAAAACTCCTGACACATGTTTTTCGCCTGATGTTCAAAATCTTTCACTTCTTTTTTCTAAAACTCTTCCAAAGATATGATAAAGTCTGTCAGTTGGAGGAATGAAGTAGATGAAGAATATGATAAATGGAGCATAAATGATAAGGATGCAAGATAAACGAGATTTATGAGAGTGGAAAGGAAAGCAGAAATTTGGAGAAATAGTGAAGGAATTGTTGAAGTAAGCGAAACGGATTATGCCAATATTTTTGTCCTTCGAACCAGCTGTTTGGCCGTTTGACGAGCCGATGCAACAAGTTTATTGGCAGCGGGATGGAAGCGCGAATTATCTCGAGAAAGGGGAGAACTGATAAGTGAGAAAGCATCTACGCCAGAAAGATATTGGTTATTGGATTGGAGAAACTCTTCCTCTAGATTCGTTTTGAAGAATAGAGAGAGGATCCCGAATGAGATAATGATCTACTCAATCCTCACATGTAGTGCAGTCGCCAATATCCTTCGATCAGTAATTCTTTAGTTTGATAAACAAAAGATGCTCTTCATTTTTTTTCAAAGCGCCAATTGTCCTCTACCACCTCTCCTCTCATTGCCCACATTTTATTGCATTCCTTCTCTGCCTCGTTTACAAGATGATTTCGTGTGGCTAACAACCGGATGTTCATCATGATCTTCTTTCAATTTTTAAAAGATTTTTGGTAGCTTAGAGCACCTGAAATTTGCTGAAGTTATTATTGATTCACTTATCTCAAATTTCGGTCAGATCAAATCATGAAGATGACTATCTCTTTATGTTCGCATAGAACTAGTAAATTTGTTTTAAAAATTTTATTCGGAATTAAATAACCAATTCTACTTTTCCTATCTTATCTTGGGTAGTCAGCAAAGGACCGAAGTTTCGGAGCGACGGAATGTTTGTAGTACATGGTGCAATAGTTTTTATCAAATGATTGCGCGCGTCTCTCATCTTTTCTATAGAACATTTTTTGACAAAAGTTACTAAGTTAATTGCAGAAAAAACACTCCGTCATTGCACACTCCGTAGCCTCGTGATTCCTTTAAATACTAGTTGCCCTTATCTTGTCATTCTTCAGCCTTGATCAAATTAAAAATGAATGATGATAGAATTTTCCAAAGTGCAAAGAGCTCTTCTTTGCAAAACAGCAATTCAGCTATTTACCAGAAATTTGTTTGTTTCAAAATCACGGTTTACGATAGTCCAAGAATTCCTGAATTTCTGTAAGCCTCTTTCAGGTTGTCGATTGGACTTTTCGCTGGTGCTGAATGTGGTGAACTCGAGTTTAGTGCCTTATCTGTTGCAGGCTTATCCCCGACGATTATCCACGGCAGCGAATTTTCTACTCAAGGCGAGTTGAGAAATCATTTTTACCTATTTTTGGATATCAATTTCAAAAATTCATTATTTCTCGCGCAAACGTCAAATCCTTCCGATTTGCACAAGAAAAGTATTCGAATTAGAGGAAAATTCTCGCTTTATCATATATTTTCCCGTCATGACTTGTCGCTTCGCTCGACCTAATTTCCGATATTCTGGCATTTCCAACTGATTTGATCAAATTTTGCGATATAAAAACGGACTTTTCTCGCACAAAGAAGAACTTGAGGAGTTACGGTAGAAACTTCGCCACTTTGCATATTTTCTAAATTGAAACAGAATTCTGAAAATGTTCCATATCTGCTGTTGCGTTCAGGTAGGGCGAAAACTTTCCATAGAAACCTTTAAAAATCGGCGAAATTTGACTATGTGTTCACTTCGGAATGGTTAATGCACTGCCTCATGTTCCAGATAAAACCAGGACACATGAAGGGGGTGAAAGAGCCAAAAGTCGATAACCGTAATCCTGAGCAGATTTTAAAATTTGAGTTTTTCAAAATTTAATTATCATTTCCATTAGCACCAAAATACGTCATATTGATGCCATTTTAACTTCATAAAAGGTGAAGTGCACAGGCTAGCGACGTTGTTTTCGATTGTCAATGAACATAATATTGCATTAGTAAGCAAGCCATTCCCTCTAAAATAGCTTTTCATTTATCCAATGCCCATTACAAGATTTCATGAATAAATTCTAGCACACTCATTCACTGTAACAGAAAACATGGGTCTTTGAAGAAGAAGTTTTCCTTCAATAAAAATTTATTCAGCGAAATTTTCTACCCAAATTTTTCATTCCATATCAGGACGAAAATATTTTGTCGATGTACTAGGTTTGCATGAATTCTGGATGATCTTTCGACTGGAGAGGACATTGTTTTGCGAGGCAATAAAATGAATGAACGTAAGATAAAAACGAGTCAAAGAAAGCAAAAAAGCAATGACTAGAAGTGGGCATCGTTGTTCAGAGAGGCAGCAGAAAACAGGGGGATTCACCTCATCCTCTTCATCCTCTCGCTTTGCTTCTCCAATCCAACTCTATCAGCGACGTCCTCATTGCTCATTTTATTTATTCCCTTTCCTCAGCTCTTTTTCTCTCCCTATTTTCATTCATTCCCTTATCCAGATATTTTCCCTTTCTTCTAGATTTCCATACTATTTTTCAATGTTCCTCATCTTTTTCCCCAATCTAGCGCCATTTGATTCCTTTCGAGTGCTGCCTTTCCGAGTTCTCCTTCAGTCTTTCAGCAACAAGGTTTCCGTCTCAAATTTGTATTCTCATTCGATCAGGCCTTTTCCATCCTCTCTCTTCTCGATCATCTGTCTCGTTATCGTTCTTCTCCCAGTTATCGAGCTATGCAACTTTACTCTAGTGGTAATGCGTCACTCCATTATTTTTAGCAAACAAATTGGTCTCTGGCCCAATCTCATCTGAAGGCTACAATTTTTTACATCGTTCAAAATAGTTTTTGGTCAAAGCGTTCTCGAAGCCAATTCATTACTTCCTTTAGTTCTAAAATAGTCAATTGGTAAAGCTCGTCAAAGTTTGTTTTGCTGCTAAATTTAATCGGTGGTTCGAGTTGTTCCAAAAGGAATTTTTAATTTTGCATTTGTTTGAAACACGCAATCCTGCAATTGTTGGTTGAATTGCCTCATTTGTCGTTTCTCTCTCCGTTTCGCGAATTATTCCTGTCGCTTTGATTGCCTCTCTGCCAGTCAAACCGGGCTCATTTCAATTCGTTGGGTTCATATCGAAATTCGCGTCTGAACATGCACCCAAACAACCAACAGCTGGAGATACCATAAAAGCTCAGGCTGCATCAGTTCCTCGTTCAAAAGTTACCTGTCATCGTACTCGTTGCTCTTTGCATAATTATTTAGCATCGAATAGTCTAAACTCTCTTGCACGTCTTATTTTTTAACGCTTCACTTTTCTAAATAATTGATCTCTTTTCAATGTAATGACCAAATAAGGAACACTTTCACATGCTTGCCACAATTTTGTAGTTTGCTAATCCAACATTTCCCAATGACTTAATGATGTAAATTTTCCAAATTTATTTATTAAGAAAAGAATACTTGGGTACGTCGATATTTCATATGAGTTGTTGTTAAAAAATTCGAACGTTTTTATCTCCCTATCTTACGCTATTCAAACGCATAATGCTGGGAAGCGTATCTGCCTCACGGCGGCGTGCGCGTAGCGGATAGCGAGTTAGAGTTTCGCCCCTTCTTGGGCGATAGGCGAGAGATCGCCATTTGAGAGAGAACGCAGAGAAGTGCGAAAAAAGTTGCAATTTGTGTGAAAACGAGAATAACGAATAGGGTTATTTTTTGACAGAAAATTAAAAATATCCCTCTCATAACCCATAACGATTCTGTGACGTGTGATTGGTTTGGATGCGATTTTCCACCCTCGCCGCAATGTTGTGACGTAGAAGGTGGAAGGGGTGTTTTTGTGCTCTCGGCAGATTAATTTGTTTCCTCTCGACGAAAAAGCCGGGGGACATCTCGAAAGGGATAAAATGCCAGAAAACGCCTGGAAAGGTTGCCTCGCTTTGCCTGCTTTCGAACTGCAGAGGGAGGAATTTCCAATTTTAGTCCAAAATGTAGCAGCTTTTCACACGATCAGCATTCCAGAAACCAGCGTATTGTATGTGACCATTATTTTAGTGAGTTTGACCGAAAATCACTAATCTTGGGAGAATTTTCGGAATTTGTCACCCCTCATTTAAAATACGTGACATTTTTGGAACACTACTTCAGCAAACTTTAAGCATAGCACGAATTTCTTCGCATATTTATCGATTAAGATTTCATTTATTCTACTTTTATGTTCTGCCGCTTATTTTGCGGAAACAGATTTCCCAAATTTCGAACATAACAAGAGCGCTTCTCAGCTTTCGGATCGGATTTCATTTTCAGAAACACTTCTCATATACTCACTTTGTAACGAGAAATACGAACTCCAAAAAACTATACTTTACTCTGAAATGTGATTGAACGCGGGAAATTTTGGGATTGTGATCTCTGAGGCCAGCAAATTTGCTAGGCTAATTCTCAAGCGCACATTGTTTCAATTCATTATTGCCTAGGTCATTGCTTATTCATGAAGCGCAGTCGTTTCGAACGCTTATTCCCCATTTTTACGGATCTTTCAGAATTTTTTGAAGCGTGATCTTGTTATTTGGAAATTTGACCCTGACACAAACCTTATGACTTTGAATGCAAATTTTTGACATTTTGACATGGATGTTACAATTTCCCTTGAACGACATTTGACACTGAAACCGTGCCAAAGTCATAAGATAAAAGCAAAATTTCGACTATTCTCCGGACAATCCTACTAACTGCCTTTGTGTTTTCAGCCACCTCGTTTTCTGGTTGTTTGACTCTACCTTCCACATTTCGCATTCATATCCTTCTATCCTTCAACGACACTCTTTCATATTTTGGCCGCGGTTAGCGTAAAACAGATTTTGGGTTTTTGAGTGCAGCTCGCTCTCACAAGATAAAGTGGGTCATGCGATCGGGTGTTTTATTGACTCGTTTTTGAGCCATCGATTTCGTGTTCCTCTTCAATTCGATATTTCTAGTATAAGTTTGTTCTTTTTCTAAAACAATTTCGATTTTTGCCCTTTCGAACTCCGCGCTCTCTTCTGTATGTGATTCTGCGTTCTTCGATTCTCGTGAGAACTTCAAAGCATTTCTGGTTCGGATTTATCAGGAAGGATGGGGGCATTTGAATTTTTATTGGCACCCCTTTTTGAAGAGCAAAAATGCCTAGCAAGAAATTGAATGAAGAAAAGAGAAAAGCAGAAAGAATTGGAAGAAATTTGGGGGGAGTTGTCCTGAGGTTTCAAGGTTTCACTTTACTCTTTGATTTGGCTCCTTTTGCCCTTCAGCGATGTAATTTCAACCCCGTCTCGCAGCCTAGTTGATTTCTAAAATCTAGTGCCATTAACGTTTCCACCCTGCTTGCGTCTTTCCTTTCTCATCTCAATTGCGAGGTTTTCCCCGGAATTTTTCTAAATTTATCAAAATTTTCCTTGTTTCATAACAAAATCTTACCAGTAGTAATTGGATATTTGCTCCTGAATTTTTCAAAAGTCTACATTCTCAAGTCCAAAAAATACTCTTGCATCATTTATGAAGCTAATCATGATATAAAACGTTCCATTACAAATTATCCGAAATATTTTCTTTGTCTTTGAGCAATAATTAGCAGTTTCGCAACATCGGAATTCAATATTGTAACGAAGTGATCAAGTAGCTAATCTTACTATTCTCTCTATTTTCTCTGTACCATCATCTAATACCGTTACTTCATCGCATCTTTTGATCTAGTAATTTATTTTATTTTATTTTATAAAATAGCATTCGAAATATTCAACTTCCAGACTGAGAAGGAGTACAAGCTGGCTTCGGCAGACGAACTGCTCACCGAGCTGGTGGCCAAGGTCGATGCCAGTCGACAGCCCTACGAGGCCATCACTACTGAGGAGGAAGAGGGATTTGTGCAGGTAAAGAGAAAGATCTTGACAACATAGATGAGCAATGTCAAATATCAGAAACAGAAAACGTAGGGTTTCTTGTCGCTTCAACCTGTTGCAAATTGTTTGGTGAATATCTTTGACTTTTCATTTGCAAAAACTCCTTAATCGAAGAAGAGTGATGATTGTATCAAAATTGTTCATTTTCTTTCCAAATCAATTCTCAGCGAAAGGTAATGCAAATTCCAAAACCTTTCATGCGATATTTCAAGCAGACACGGATGCAAACGCTCCATTTCCTCTGCCAACTTCCAGAATTTCCAAGCGAATGAGCCATGAAATCATAAAGGTGTTCGAAAATTTTATTTGGCAGAAAAAGCAAAAGTCAACCCTGAAAATCTCAGAAAATATCATTATAATTTGATCGCTTTCAGGCCCATTGGCCTACCTGGGCGATCGTACTCTGCCTCGGTTGCATCTTTCTGACGATCATCGCTTTCCTCGTCGGCATCCATCTATCCAAGCGTCGCACTCCACTACGGTTATTTTTTCGACTTTTTATCTCGATGTTTGATTGAAGAATATTAAAACTCCTCTTATCCAAATGTATGCCAAATTCAATTTGAATATTTTGTGCGGATTTCTGAATTTTCAATGTGTTTCGACAAACTTGAACATCGAATGATCAAACTCTAAAATATTCGGGAAAAAAACTTGTAAAAATTCACATATTTTCAGGTCGAAGGGCCAACAGACAACGAAGAAGAAGACTCAACACCGGGCGTGGGGCGCTGGCTTCTCCGGCGGTCTCTGGCAGTCTGGCGGCGGCAGCAGCAACACTACCAGCGTGTGATTTCAAATGAGTATCTTCAGGTTTACCTCAGAGCTTTGACCTAATAGTTACGACATTTCTTTAACCTTTTTGTTTCTAAACCTAAAAATCAAATTATATTAATTTTACGGACTGCAATTTTATTTTGTGATCATTCATCAAATTATGCAATTTATTCAATGATGATCAATATTTTCAAGGGAGTTTTATGTACAGGTTATTATTTTAGCACTGTTTTCTATTTCCCCAAGTTAAAGGACCAATTTATTTAGACATTTTTATAAGTCTTGTAAATTCACATATTTTATCACTATATTCCGGGTATGATATGAACTTTTCGACAAACTATGTAATTTTTCACTCGTTTTGTCTACAAATTTCGTAACATTCAATAAAGAAATTAATCGATATGGAAAATGGTACTCAAATTCAGGTGCGATTCGCTTACATTTCGTCAGGTGTAATAAGCAACCTAAATTGAAGAATGAATGAAAATATTTGAATAAATTAATGTGTCCTGTGTTTTGACTTGTTCATTTCAGATATTATTTAATTTTCAGCATGTTGAGGTTTTTTTATTCTGTTTTAAAATTTGAATTGAATTTTTACAGATCAACCTAAAATCAATCTATGAAAGCTATAGCTTAATTGCTTAAAGAATGTGATTTTAATTAAATAATTCAAATATTTAAAAGAATTTTGAAACATTGTTAATAAAGTGACATTATTTTCGATATATTAAAAGCGGCTTTTTAATATCCGATTAACTTTGTTATGTATGTCTAGAAGTTATTTAGATATTCATTTTATTTAAAAACAAAAAAAACTCATTACAATGTTGTATACCCTAAATGAGAGTATCTTTTACTTCAAACAGAAAACTAAGAATGAAATCCATTTTCATTCTAATAAAATACACTTGAAAATGTATTTTGCGATTCCTGTTTCATATTCCGGGATATTGGGGTTTCTCCATAAATATTCATCATGATTTTCATCTTTATTAATTTTTTCAGAACGAAGATAATTGCCTTGGAAGATGTCATGGACGTCAAATTTGCTATCAAGGAAGATTTGTTTATCCATCATTTTGATTATAATCTGAATTTTTAAACTATGATTTCCATCGATAAATCAAATAAATTCATTTGCAAAAGTGTTACCATATTTCGGATGTATAAAAGAAATAAATTGTAAAACAGATCAATAAAAAATAATGAGCTGAATAATGCGACTTGATTATTTCAAAATCAATACATCTTTGTAATGCATAGCAAAAATGCATAGAAATTCAAATAACGAAATTCTGAATCATTCTTCTCGATTCTCGACAGAATGAGAGGTGTTTTGATGGCATTCTTCGTTATATTATCTATGACGATGCAACTAACATCTGCATACAGCGTAAGATACTGTTTTATGCTTGCGATGACAGAATTTTATATCACTTTCAAAAAATCGAACAAAAATTATCAGCTTTCGTGAAAGTTCAAGTTAGTTCGAAATTACAAACAAATTATTTAATTTTCAGTCGAAGTGCCGTCTGCCTTATCAATGCGGTAGCATAGGTTGGCTAATTGTATTTTATTGAATAATTTGAAGCCACAAATCAATTATTTTACCTTAAATCTGTTTTACTCAGATTTAAAATTTTAATTGAATATTTTGGGTTTTTCTTCAAAACTATTAACGCATTTTCAATATTTTAATTTTCTCGATTCTCTTAAAATACAAATTCGCCTAGGTTGGTGCCAATTTGATCACGAAAATGACTACTACGGGCGATGCATCTATCCGCCAGGTTATATTAAGAATGGAGGATAAAATCTGAATGATTGATATATGCCTTTATAGCAATATCTATATTTTAGTTTGTTTTGTTTTGGAATAATTTTATTTCCAATTTTATCGTAAAAATAACTTGATAAATCATTGGTGATGTGAATGATGATATTTTACAGTCATGAACAATAAATTATTTGCGATCAAATTTTATTTAATGGAAAAGTAGTCTCAAATTTGCATGACGTTAATAATCTAATGTCGTTCTTTCTGAAGAATAGATTTAGCGATAATTATATTCAAAATCATAAACTACTTCATTCCGAATCAAAGTTCCAACATTTCCATGCTGCGACGTTGCGACATTGCGGCATTTTCTAATGCCCATAAAAAGCGCTCCTTTCTCCTATTCCAAATACATAAGATAATTGCAATCGTTATTAGTAGCCAAACTATTGCGGTAACAGCTAAATTGAATAATTTGCATTGAAACTTAGCTTTAAAGATAAATTGGTATCAATGTTAATATTATCTCCTGGTGTTAATCATGCATTGTTAAATTTAATTTGACAATTTTATAAAATATGAACTTCCATAATATTAAAAACGATCGTCAAGACTTTAAAGACTACGATATACCAAATACCAAGAGTTTTTATTTTATTTTTTGGCATCACTGTTTCTTCTAAGCATACCTATAATTATAAATTTATCGGTTTTTCTTGAAGTTCTCGAAAGAGATGTCGTCGATTTTGTAGTAGGCGTTGTCATTAGTTCTGTTGAATGCTGTTCAGTTGAAGTCATCATGGTTGTGTTCGCTAGATCGGAAATTTTAAAAGTACTTTTATCTATGAGGTGACTTTTTACAAAGATAGGAGGAAAGGGCATCCTCGAGGCTTTAACTACGTGCCTCTCAGACCTAGGGAGGACTTTCGCCAGACGAAAATAAACTATAGAGGGTAAGTCGCAAAGGGTCTCTGACGATCGTCCTCCCTAGGTCTGGTTATTTCATTCTTTATGTGAAAAATTTTAATATTTGGAGAAAAAATTATTACGAATTCGAATGTTGGATGATTTTCAGTTTCAATCGATAACCATTGCACCATTATTGAATGCCTCAGTTTCAAAAATATTTTTTTTAAAAAATAAATATATTTATCAGCAAAGGTTTGAAATATAGAATGACTTTTCCAAATGAAGTATGAAAGTAGTTTTCGTAATAAGCCAATCTTTCAGAAATTTAGCAGCTTTGTACGCCTTAGAGTCTGTATATTGTAAAATTTCGGGACGACTCATTCATAAAAAGTCGTTTCATGTTTCCTTTTAAGATTATCGCCTGATTCCAAAACTTTTGTTCGCCACTGTATCAAAATGTTACATGAATGCATTAAATTTCCGGACTTTGCAAACGATTTCCATCGATTAGGAAACGATGTGATTCATTGGGAAGGGCGGTTTCACATGGAACCTTGCCGAGTGAAAATGCTTCTCAAATTGTCACTCCTAGGGCCAACCAAATTTGGTTTTTTTGTTCCGGCATACATGGAAACTTCAAAGATGCGTCTTAAGAATAACGTTTTATATATGTATTGAAAAATAAAAGTGAACATAATGATATTACAGAAAGAACGAAGCATCGTAGAATTTTCTCTCGTTACTTTTTGTACTAGGATTCAAAATTAATTTCATTGAAAATATACCAAACGACATATCTAAAAAATGCATCTCTGAAGGTCGGCTTCTGCCGAAACAGACAAAGTCGAATGGAAAATCGATTTGAGAACAACGGCATAAAGGTGGTCAATTTCAGTTTTCCTCTCATTCGCCCACCCATTCCACAGTCACATTCCATTTCGATATTTCGTTATTCAGATATGAGGCGCTTCCTGTTTTCCGTTCTAATTCTTGTTTTGACAATCAATTCCTCAATCGCAGAATTATTCGAATACTTAGCAGGCAGCTACAACTCAAGGGTAAGATTTTGAAGGTCACACAATTTACTATTATTTAAAACAATACATTCAACATTTTTTGAATAAGTTACCATGCCTAGATTTGTATTAGAAATTCAAAGCTTGGCGATCGATTTTCAGCATATTGATTTTTAGAGTACATACATTTCCATTCTGAACAAAATTTTCTCCTGGCTAAACGCTATGTGCTCTGACAACTTTTTTGAAAGGCACTAATATGTTCAAGAATATTTTAGAGTCGAATCGAATGTGATGATGACTGGCAATGCATTGAAATGGGCGGTCACTGTAGGAATGGTCATTGTGTGCCAATTTAGACATTCATAGTTGGTAAATTAATTTTTAAAGATAATAAAGCATTCATTGTTACCAGATTGGTGCAAAGTTTGAATTTTTTCTATTTATTTATCAATTGAAAAATATTGAAGATCCTATAAAAATGAGCAAATTTACAATAAATTAGGTTAGTAAAACTTCTATGTGCTCGTCAAGTTAGCCGTGAGTTTTGCTTTATCCGGAATCGCTTTGTCGTCAGTTTCGAGAGCAGCCATTGAGCGAACTTGATATGGTCGAGAACAGGATTTCGTTGCCAGCTGACAATTATTCTCATATTTTTAAAAAATGGATTCGAACAAAGCAAAGAGAAGTCAATACTATTTTTGTTCATCAAGAAATCTCGTGATAAATTGACATGCTAAAAATGATGCGTGATATCGAGTGGTTCTTTTTCAAGTATCATTTCATGTTTGAATTCGAGATTTTTCAAAATCATGGATTTTGTAAGATATACAAAATTTACCTTTCTCGTCCAATACTGTCGAACTTTCCACGAGACGATGATCAATGCTATGAGAATCGTGAACGCTACGAAAACTGAAATAACATTCATTTTTAATGATCAAAATTTTAAATTTTCACTTTTAAATTCATCGTGCTGGTAAAATTTGACTTGCTGGAAGCATGTTGTTTCGCAGATTTCGACGGTTATGTGACAATGTGCTGAAAATAAAGAAATGTTGAAGAAGGAAAGAAATTGGATCCTAAAATTTACACAATATCTTCATCTTTTCGTTGAAATTCAATTCTACGTCAACACTGGTCATTAGTGCTCATTTTCTCCAAATTATTTCGCAATATTCGTGAGTGTTGAAATTCGATCTTCTTCTATTTTGTCAAAGTGGCCGCCCACCTTCCGGACATCGTCTTTCGCATTCTGCAGCCAGCGAATCCTCCGTGCAGTTGTAGTGGTTCAACTCGTCGGCATCTTGCTCATTTGAATCTTCACCGAGAAGCAACGCCGAGGTTGGCTCCTGGAACGAATTCAACTTGGAAAATGAAAAGTAAATGAAGGCACTGAAAATGTTAAGCAGTCTTTTTTCTGTAATATAAAGGCATGATTATATGGAGCATGGAATAAAAATTTCGAGGTTTAGTTAAGTGTGCATGTTTTAGTGAGGAAACCGTGCTAATCGGTGCCATGCGAACTTTCAAATTCAGCTTCGCTTTGATTTTTAGAGAAGAATGAATTTCGCCTTCTATTTCAAAAATGAAAATTCGAAGGATTAGAATTCGACTTGGGCTTTGAAATATCTAAACTTTAAGCTTTTCACTATGCTGGTACCAATCCCTAACAATATTTTTTTCTAAGATCCTTGTTCATTGCTAAAATTTAGAAAGAAAATGTCTATCACTACATCCAAGAGAAATTACAACATCGTGGAGGGCAAACTAGTTAGCCACAATATCGTAAAGATACCTCGCAGAGAATTTCAGAGAATAGTGACGCTAGTAGAAAATAGGCGAAAGACATCAGCGGGAATTTAGAAATGGAATTATTGGGCGAGATGAAGAATTGTCTGGCTCGGCAGGGGGCAAAATGGGCAATGAGCTCGAAGTGTGGAAATGTGACTGGTGACAGAGTTTATTCATTCACTAGCCGGCCTTGGCGGGCCGCTTCGCGGCCCGCCTTCAGCCGTCTAGGGGCTGCTCCGCAGCCCGCGTTTTTTACCTAACTGAAGATTATATTAGCGTAGTTTTTGGTTTCCCTTCGTCAGCAGGGATGTTTGCGGTGCGGTGGGCCACTTTACTGCACCACCAACATCCCTGGTGCAAATCAAAGACAATATCAAAACAACAACACCAACACCAAAAAAAAACTTTTTTAAATTATCATACATTGCATTTCTCATTTTCATGTTCATACTCTCACACTATCAAAATTTTTAATTTCATAGCTCTTCCCTCCTGAGCATCCCGCTAATTTGTATCATTTTCTAACCTTCCTCAAAAATTTAGCAAAAAACTTCAAGTTCCTTTTCATCCATAAAAATGAAAAAAAATCGACTCACTAAAGGAAAAATCACTTCTAATAAGGATAATTGTCCAATTATATGATCAAACCCAAACAAAACCTATATGTTGCACACCGCTGGAAAATTACGCATCTTTTGGTGCAAACCCCATCCCAATTGGATGATCACATCTCCAGACATAAACGTGCACAAACAGATAAACAAACACCTAACGAAAATACTAATCGAGTAGATGTGATTTTGAGTTTTCATTTGAGCTTTATATGAAATTTTGAGCCCAAACTTGGTTAGAATTTGGTCTGGGATTTTCGATCTTGACTTCGACCTTCAATTTGTTTAATTTGAGCTTGAGATATTTTGAATGTTTAAGATTGAACATGGATTTAAATTTTTGAACCTAATAATTGAATTTGACCTGATTGAGTTTTAATTTGGATTGTGAATTAAAATTTCAACCTTGATTTTTAAGTCGAATTCGCTTTGTAATTTGAAATATACATGAGATGTTTATCCAAAAATTTGAACACCTTTAAAAAGTAGCATAATATTGGTGTTTGGATATGTAAATTAGGCAGAAAAAAACTTAATTATTTTTTTTAAAATTAGCATAAAATAAACATTTGGCCAAAATTATGAATATTGATCTTTCAGTCCATTATTCATTTTATCTCAACCATGGAAATTATCTGGTTCCATTGAATCTCTAATTCCACCTCGACCCTAATGATAATGACCAATTCTTTGCCATTTATGAATTTTGAATATACGACAGTTTGATAATTTTATTATATCTGCATTTGGAATTTCCATTCTCATTGATCTCATTTTCCACTATCTGGAGACCACCTTTCAAGGCCAAAATATGTCGGATAATGACTACCCATTATTTAATTTTTCATCAGAGAAGAAACTAACGGTGAAGTCAAAAATTAGCATTTGTGCTAACTAAAAATCAAATCGCGATAAAAACTACGTTGCACAGGGTCACGATTACCTTTCGAATCATCTTTGGGTTTCCTTGCTCACAATCAGGTATCGAAATCTAAGCTCAGGCACACTCAGCAGTTTTACTAAGAAGGAAAGATGCCAGATTCGGATGCTCCGTACTTGGTTATCCTTCTCCACCAGTTTTTGTCATTTTCTCACCAAAAAGATGGATTTTATCATTAAAGTTTCAGTGGATAATTCTTGCAAAAGTAATTCCATGTCACTTTGGGGGTAACAGAACTCGAACACTACCCACATCACCTTTTACATCTAAACTCTTGCCACTGAGAGCCAGGAATCACACCCACTCTTCCACAGGAACATGCCTTTATTCCTGGTCAAATTCGATCATCCACTGGACCTTCCCTTCTCCCCTTTCCTTTTGCTTGCTCTCTCCATGTCACATGCTATTTCTCTTTCCTGACTTTATACAGGGGAAATCACATTTTTGGGTAAAAGTACCTATTTTCTGGACCAAAGTCGATAGGATTTTTACGTTGCATACCACGGGGGAAATTGCCCACCTTTTAGTGCAAACCCACCTCAATTGGATGATCACATCTTTAGATATAAATATGCACAAACACACTTTACAAAAACACTAATAGTTTTGAGTTTTGATAAGAAATTGAAGAAAACATGTAAATGATAATCGCGCAATTTTATGCAAAACACAACAGCAATACAAATTCAAAAGCAATACTAAACTCAAAAGCAATGCAAAGCTCAAAAACAATGCAAAATATCTCTTAACAATCAATAAAATCTATCTTACCAATCAATACAAATCTCATCCATCATATCTCACATCAATCAAATGTATCTTCATATTCATATTTTCCATCCAATTAAAACTTCAATCAACCATTTAAAATATTTCTTTGTCATTCAATTATCCCATTGATGTCATT